>PVJA010000810.1:17552-28788 GCA_004027025.1 Myocastor coypus | reverse complement strand
GTTCTGTTTCAGATGTGCTACTCCTTTGCTAATTTTTTTGTCTGCTTGACCTATCTTTTTGGAATAAAAGGGTTTTAAGGTCTCCTGTTAATATTGTGGTATCAGATATGAGATTTTTCATGCCCATTAATGTTTGTCTTATATAACTTGGTGGTTCCATGTTGGGTGCATACATGTTTATAAGTGTTAACTCTTCCTCTTGAATTTTTCCCCTAACCAGTATGTAGTGGCCTTCTTTATTTTGTTTGACCAATCTTGGTTTGAAGTTTAGAGTGTGTGAAAACTCTGCTTTTCTTGAGGTGCTGAGGAATGTAGTATTGTTTTCTATCTTTTAACTTTTAGCCTATGAGTTTCTTATATATAGCATATGGTTGGATTTTGCTTCCTTATCCACTCTGCCAGTCTATTTCATTTAGTTGGAGAATTGAGTCTATTTGTGTTGATGGTTATAATTGAAATGTATGGACTTATGATTGACATGAATTTTACTTATTACTGTTTACCCCTTTTTCTCCTGTGTTTAATTGGTTGCACTATTTGCTGGGTACTTTCTGTTCTTATTTGTTGAGTTTGGGTTGTTTTGATCTCTCTCTCTCTCTCTTTTTTTAGTATACTTTGTAAGGTTGGCTTTGATGTCATGAAATTCTTTAGTTGTTCCTTCTCTTGGAAGTATTTCACTTCTTCCTTATACTTGAAGAACAGTTTTGCAGAGTTTTGCAAGGTATAGCAGTCTGGGCTGGAATTTTTTTCATGGAGAGCTTGAAGCACTCCACTCCATGCTCTTCTTGACTTCAAGATTTGGGAAGAGAAATCTGCTGTTATTCGGATGGGTTTTCCTTTAAATGTGATCTGTTTCTTTTCTCTAGCAGCTTTTAGTATATTATTTTTCTGCTGGATTTCTGAGATCTTTACTATTATATGTCTGCATGTGTTTTTAGTCGAGTTCATATTATTTGGAGTTCTATATGCTTCAGTTACCTGAATGTCAGATTGTTTTCTCAAATTTGAGAAGTTTTCTGCTATTACATCTGCCCATATTCTTTTTATATCATTTGTATCAACTCCTTCTTTCTTGTTGATTCTTATTTATCTCACATTGTTCATTTTTGCATCATCATGCAGATGTTGAATTGTTTTTTTCCTGCATCCTAGTTGTTTTTAAGAGATCCTTTCTTACCTTTTCACTAGCTGTGATGATGTCTTCAAGATCTGAGATTCCATCTTCACTTTTGTTCATATGGTTTTGCCAGCTTGTGACTGAGATTTTATTTTCTTGTATATCTCTTTGAAACTGTTTCATGTGATCTATTTTTATCCTATTTTACTCAACCAGGGAATCCACCATTTTTCTATTCTCCTTTAATTTTTTTTATCAATGTCTTCTTTAGTAGTACTGAAGTCTCTCATTATAGTTATTCTTTCTCTCTCTAGTTCAGACATTATTTCTGCTCTGTTCTCCTCTCTACCTTTCTGTAGTTGTTCCCCTACTTCAGATGCTATTAATTTAGAGATGTCTTTTTTAACTTAAGGAGCTTATTTCTGCCCTGGTTTCCTCTATATGTTTCTTCAGTTGTTTTTCCACTTCAGAGTTTATCAATTCATGCATAATAATTAATGCACTGCATATTGTTGTCTTTATAGCAATTGTTCAGAGTAAAAAGTGCAGAGATGATATTTTTTCTAAACACTATTAGTACAAACCTTTCTTCTCATTGAACTAAGAGAAAGTAGCTGTATATATAGTCTGATAGTCCATAATAGTAGTGGGTTATTAGTTATTTTATCTTTTGTAGAATTTAAAAAGATAATAGTGTATACTGCCAAGTGAAGTCTATTATGAGGGTGAAGTTTTATAGGGAAATATTTACCCTTTTGTTATATTAATTAAATTTTGATTGAATGGTGTGCACATTCAACAGTCCCTTGGCTTTGAAGGTTATAAAGAATTCCTATTAAAGGTTATAAGGAATTCCTATTAAAAATTTTCCAAAGATTTTGGAAGCTACCATTTGTATATTCAGTCTTGAGTACTCATGGGCATCAAAAGGCACTAATAGCGTCCAAGCAGCAAGCAATGCCATGTTTAGCTGCTTCACCAGTATGGACAGTAGTAAATGTTAATCCTGAGGAAGTGTCCACTGAAACATGGACCCAATACAAAGAACAAAATTCAAGAATGTGTGTTACATCCATGTGCCAGAGATGATTGGGGTGTAACCCCCAGTAGATGGTGAGGATAAATATGCCACATGAAGAGCAGCATTTAACAATTTCTTGGACCTGTTCTCAGGTGAAATAAAACTGTTTTCATAAGGTACAAACATTTTGATGAAAGGTGCATGAGACGCAGAAACTTGTTGACTAGTGTCTGAGTGAGTAACAGTCACAGCACCCAGCAACCTGTCTATAGTATCATTCCCTTCTGTGACAGGTCCTGGAAGTTGAGACAGAAAGCATATAAGACCAATAAAACAGTGCACATGACATGATTGTATAACAATCGGGGGAGTGTGAAGTAAATGAAAAAGATCTTGACTAGCATATATAACAGCAGTTTCAATGTAGCACATTATACCACAGACATAAGCACTGTCTGAAAAGAGGTTAATTGGAGCAGATAAATGGTCTTGCGATGCATATGACTGTTTGCAATTCAATCTTTTGTGCAGAAAAGAAACCTGTGTCTTGTATTGTGGAAGATATTATGTGACTTCCCTGACCTGCAACTGATTCATCCATGAAGACAAACATGCCCCCTTCTATAAGGACTGAACTTATTTTTGAAGGAAAGACAAATAGTATCAGAGAAGCAAATTGTATTAACTTATCTGAAGGGTTATGGCATCCAGTAACACCAGGGGACTTAGTGCAGATTACCAAAAAGATGAAAATTGCCTTAACTATTTCAGTTGAACTCAAGAAAAGGGAACAACGATAGTTTGTACCTCATGACCGAGGAGATGACCTGCTTACATTCATCTAAATCAGTTCTGCCACAGCATCATGAAAAGGAGTAACCATAGAGAAATAAAACTGAAAATCAATGGCAAAAGACACAAAAACCCTACATAAATAAATGGCAATTAAACAACACCCTTCTGAGCAAACAGTGAGCCACAAAGTAAAGAAGCAATTAAATAGTATGTACAATTAAATAACACCAACACAACAAACTGAAACTTATAGAATAAAATGAAAACAGTCCTATAATTGAAACTTTAGCAATAAATTATTACCATAAGAAAACAGAACAAGCTCAAATAAGGAACCTGATGCTAAATCTCAAACTTCTAGAAAAACAAGAATAAATCAAACCAAATCTCATATAAATGAGAAATTATAATTATAACAGCAGAAACGAATGCAACTGAAACTAAGAGATCAATATAATGAATCATGAATTGAAGAATTGATTCTTTGAAAGAACAAATAAAAGTGAAACTCTTAGCCTCATCAAAAAGACGAAATAAAAGATTAAATTTTGGCAATTCTGAATGAAAAGAAGAAAATCAAATGGGTCCTGCAAAAATCCAGATCATCAATACTGACTTCAAAAACCTGTATGCTAGCAAGATGGAGAAAACAGAAGCAGACAGACACCAGATGCATGCAAACTGAAGAAGTCATAAAAATGCTACATAGCCTGACTATTATTCAATTAAGTCAAAAATATAATTTAAAAGTTACCACCAAAGAAAAGTGCAGATCCTGATGAATTTGCTGTTAAACTCTGTAAAAACATGCAGAGAAGAACTAATGCCTTAAGTTGAAACACTGTGGTTAAGTTGAAAAAAAAAGAAAAGAAAAAGAAAAAGAAAGAAAGGAAAAGAAAAAAAAACAACAAACAAACAAACAAACAAACAAAAAACAGTACTTCAAAATCATTCCAGAAAGCAAGTATTACCCTGACAACAAAATCACATGTCTTAGTTACTTTTCTCTCCTTGCTGGGATAAATACCTGACACACAAACTTAGGGGAGGGAAGTTTATTTAGCTCACAGTTACTGGAGGTTTCAAGACACTGCCCCCACTTTATAGGGTCTAGAGGAGAGGCTGGGGCACTGCCTTGTTCAGGGAGATTTGCACCATACCTCCAAGAAACTGCCACCTGGTGTTGGGAGCGGGAAGCCTCTGACAGTACATGCTGTCAGTTTAATGGTGTGAGCCTCTCTTGGCCATGCCCCCTCAAGCCCCGCCCCTGGAGCCATGCGCTTGACAGCCCCATGATTTACATGAGGCTTTGGGAGGACAACTAGATACAAACCACAACACCACAGGAGGACCCAACCAAAAAAGAAAACCATGCCAGTCTCCCTAATGGACATGTGTGTAAAAATCCTCAATAATATATTGGCAAACAGAACTCAGAAAATCATCAAGATCATATACCATAATAGAGCAAGATTCTTCCCCCAGATGCAGGGATGATTCAATATATACAAATAAATAAATCTGGCAATACATGTTAACAGATCCTGTTAACAGATCCAAAGACAGAAACCACATGGTCAACTCATTCAACAAAGTCCAATTCCCATTTATGATAAAACCCTACAGAACACTGAAACAGATTTTCTTTACATCAATCTGATAAAAATCATCTTTGACAAACCAATAGCTATCATCATACTAATGAACTAATAAAGCCAAAGCTATTACTCTAATATTAGATACAAGAAAAGTTTCTCCACTATCACCACTCCTATTCAATATAGTTCTGGAATCATTAGCCAGTGCAATTAGACAAGAGGGAAAAATAAAGAGTAATGATAGGAAAGGAAGAAGTGAAATTGTTATTATTTCCTGATGAGGATACTCTACATACAAGAGCCAAAACACTTCACTAAAAGATATCTAGATTTAATCACCAAATTCAGTACTGTAGCTAGATACAATTTAAAAGTCAAAAATTTGTAGCATTCCTGTACACAAAAACAAATTGACTGAGAGACAAATTAAGGAAAGCATACCCTTTATAATAGCATCAGAAAATGGAATACTTAGGAGTAAATCTAACAAAGGAGGTGAAAGATCTACATGTTGAAAATTTTAATACTTTAGAAAGGAGATTGAAGAGCATGTCACAAAATGGGAACATATACCTTGCTCACGGATGGAAGAAACAATTATAGTGAAAATGGAAATCTTCCCCAAACTGTTATTTTGGTTTAATGCAGTCTTGAACAAAATACCTTTAGCATCCCGTGCAGAACTAAAAATATATCCTAAAATTCATTCTGGGAAAAGATTTAGAAGAGATATAGAATAACATGAACAATTTAGGGTTACAAAGGTAAAGCAGGGGCACCACATTCTCTGTTTTGAAATTAAACTATGAATCATTATGACTGTTAAAAAAGACTCAATGATCTGCAGAAAAGATTAAAGGTGAATAAAGAAGTAGAAATCAGCCATCACACCTTCAACAAAGAGGTCAAACATATTCATTACAAGAATAATGGCCTTTTTAGTAAATCATGTGGGAAATGTTGGCTTTCTGCATGCTGAAGACTAAAACTAGACTATGTCTATTACAATTCAATTAATTAAAGTCAAAGTATAGCCCATCAAAATTCTAAATATTTAAACAGAAACAATAAATTTAATGGAAGAGAAAATAAATAGAAATCTTGTAGATATAGGTGTAGGTGGATTTTACGAACAAACTGCAGGTCACACTTTATATGTTTGAAAGAATCAACAACTGGGGCCTCGTATTATTAATACACTCTGGGCATTTCAAAAGAAAGAGCCAACAGAACTAAAAGACAATCCAAAGATTGGGAAAAATGTTTAGTTAATTATCCTTCAAACAGAGAACTTCTATCTAGAATGTATAAAGAGTTGAAAAAACAAAATCATAATCCCCAAATTCAAGGACAAGATTCAAAAGTTCAAAAATGGGCATATGAGAAGAATGCACATTTCCCAGATGAAGACATACAAATGGCAAATAAATATATCAAGATATGTCCAACAACAGTGATTATTTGAAGGATGTAAATCAAACAACAAAGAACCACTGGGATCCCATCTCATCCCAGAAGGAATGTCTATCATTTTTGTTTTAAAGTCTACATTTTCTTATATTATTGTTGCTACTCAGGTTCATATTTAGCTGTTACTACCATAGAATATAATTTTTGTCCCCTTTTATGTCAGTTTGTATGTGTCTGTTGTGAGCAGGCTATCTAAATAAGCACACAGTGGCCAGATTAGATCACTGAAGGTCTATTTACAACCATTCTAAAAATGTATTCTGAAATGTGTTTTATATTCAGTAACATATTTTCATCAAATTTAATTACTATTAAGATAGGATTTATGCGTGCAATGTACGTTATGCTTCCTACATGGGCTATGAGTTTTGTTTCTATTCCTTAATTGCTGCTTTTTTCCCCCTAAATTGGTATTTTCGAATGAACCTTTCTAATTTCTTCTTTTGCTTTTCTGTATTTTTCAAGTTTGTTTTTTCTTTCTTAGTGAACTCAGAAATTAGTACTCAACTTCAAACAATCTAGTTAGAGTTGATATTAACTTAATTTTGATCCTATGTAAGGTAATGCTCCGATATTATTTCAGTTTCCTTTGCTTAGTTATTGTTATGTAAATTATACCTTAGGTATTATGGGTGTATAAATACAATTTTACAATAATTGCTTTATGTATTTTCCTTTTGAACAGATGAAAACAGTTATATAAGTATATTTGCATTATACTTAATGATCCTTGTCACTCCTTTTATTTTTCTTACATATTTGCTTGAATTTCCATGACCCTTTAGCATTCTTTCACTGAAGTAATTTCCTTGCTATTTCTTATAACATCTATTAATTATATATTCTGAGTTGTCATTTTACTTAATCTTTCAAAGAACCAGCTTTTTGATTTGTTAATTCTTTGTATTGTTTTCTTTATCTTGATTAAATTAATTTCTGCTCTAACCTTTATAATTTTCTTCTATCTTTGGGCTTGGTTTGCTTTTCCTTTTCTAGACAATCTAGGTGCAACATTAGAGCATTTATTTGTTCCCCTTGTGTTGTCCTAATGTGTGGGTTTACAGTTATAAATTTCCCTCTAAGAACTACTTTCATTGTATCCCTTAAGTTCCAGTAAGATGTGTTTGAATTTTCATTAAATTGTAGATGTCGTTTAATTTCTTGCTTAATTTCATCTGTAACCCATTGTTTGCTCGGGAGGATGTTCTTTAATTTCCATATATTTATGGGTTATCCAGTTTCATTGCCCTGTAGTCAGATAATATGCATGGGATAATTTCTGCTTTCTTACATTTATTTAAGCATGATCTGTCGACTAGTATGTGGTCTACTTTATATAAAATATCCCACATGCACCAGAAAAAAATGTGTATTCAGAAGTGGTTGGCTGAAAGTCGACATGAATTTCTTTGAGTTACATGTGTATCTTGTATGCAGCGTATTGTTAAATTTTGCTTCCTAAATCCACTGTGCCTATTTCTTTTAATTGGTGAATTAAGTCCGTTTGTGTTGATGGTTATAATTTAAATGTACTGTCTAATGATTGTCATGTTATCTAGCTGCTATTATTTATCACTTTTTCTCCTGTGTTTAATTGTTTTCCCTAATCTGTGGGTTCCTTCTGTTCTCATTTGTGGAGTTTGGGTCATTTTGGTCCTTCTCTAAAATATCTTTTAGTAGTCTGTGTAGGGTTGTTCTGACATCATGAAATCCTTTAGTTTTTCTTTGTCATTGAGGTATTTCACTTTTCTCTCATGTCTGAAAGAGAATTTTGCAGGGTGCAGCAATCTGGACTGGAATTTGTTTTCATGTAGAGCTTGAAGCACTCTGACCCATGCTCGTCTTGATTTTATGTTTTTTGAAGAGAAATCTGCCATTATTCTGATGGGTTTTCCTTTAAATGTGATCTGTTTCTTTTGTCTGGCAGCTTTTAGTATATTGTTCTTAGTTGGATTCCTGTGATCTTGACTATTACATATTTAGGTGTGATTTTAATTGAGTTGACGTTATTTGGAGTTCTATATGCTTTAGTTTTCTGAATACAAGTATGTTTTGCCATATTTGGAGTGTTTTCTAATGTTACCTCCACCCATATTCTTTTTAAATCATTTGTATTGACTCTGTATTTCTCTTTGGTACCTATTAGTCTCACGTCTTTCATCTTTGTAACGTTTTAAATATGTTGAATTATTTTTTCCTTCATTCTAATTGTTTTTAAGAGATTCTTTCTTACCTTTTCACTAGCAGTAACAGTGTCTTCAAGATCTGAAACTATCTTCACTGTCATTTGAATGATTTTGCCAGCTTGTGGTTTAGATCTTAAGTTCTTGTATATCTCTTTGAGACTGCTTCGTGCAATGTATTTCTTTCCTATATTGCTCATTAAAAGAATCATTTTCTAATCTTTAATTTTTTTATCAGTGCAGTCTTGAGATGCATTTTTTATCTTTTTCATTATAATTATCCTTTTTTTTTTTTTAACTTCAGAGGTTGTTTCTTATCTGATTTCCTCTCTACCTTTTTGCAATTCTTTCTTTACCTAAGAAGCTGTTAACTAAGATTTTTTTTTTTTACTTCAGAGATTATTTCTGGTCTGACTTCCTCTATACCTTTCTGCAGTTGTTTCTTTATTTCAGACACTATTAACTCAGAGATTTCAGCTATGTGATCCCAATTTCTTCTGTGTTTGCGTTTCCTGCATTTTTATGGATGTGATCATGGCCTGAGATTGCGTTTTGCTTCTTTTCTTTGTCATTTTGTATAGCACTGTCCTCTGATCTTTTTTGTGCAACTTTGGTATAGTTATACCCTTAATACCTATCAAAGTTCTTATTCAAGAGAGATTATATGGTTAAGGCAGTTATAGTTTTGTGTTTACACAACTACTGTAGGGAACACTAATAACGGGTATGATATTTAGCAAGTGACAAACTTTTGTCACTAATGGGTTTGTATTTTACACAGTAAGAGGAAACAGTATGTCTATGTAGCTAAGCAGATATTAAATTGGAACTTGTATTTAATTTAGTTCCTCTAAGTTTGTCTGATCCCCTCCCTATGATGTACCTGGGGCCTTCTAGGCAAATTAGTTTACCTGGTTACCTGTTACTCCCTCTGTAAATCAAGAGAAAAAGAGAGAAGACACTCTCTTAGATCTGGGTCCAGCAAAGTATCTCAGCTTACCACGTCTAGATTTACCAAGTCTGAACTCATCCAGACATGCCTAGCTTGGGTCCTGCTGCTGTGTCTGACTTCTTGCTGCTGCAGCTCAAGAAAATGAACCACACACACACATGCCAGGGCTGGGTTGGGTCCATGGGAAATATGGTGGATGCAGAGCACATGTCACCCACATGCCGGGCTTTAGGCGGGTCCAGAGAGAATCAGGAAGTGCAGTGCAGACCACCTTCCTTACACTGGGGCTGTGTTGGGATGGCTGAGATATGGCAGATGGGGAGCAGATCTCACACTCATAATCTGGGCTTGGGCTGGGTCTGCCATAATCTTATTACAAATGCTTTTTTTTTTTTGTCTTTTTGAGACAGGGTTTCGCTATGCAGGTCAGGCTGGCCTTGCGCTCATTTTTGTAGCCCAGGCTGGTCTCAAACTCGCACTGATCCTCCTGCCTCAGCCTCCTGAGTGCTGGGATTACAGGCATGCACCACCATGCCCGGTTTACAAATGCTTTGTGACTAGTCATTTCTCTCTTGCTAGTATAAGATTTTTTATTTCTCTTTGATCTTTATTAATTTGGCTTACATATCCAGGTATGTCTCTCTGAATTTATTTGATTTGTATCTTTTGAGTTTTTAAATATTCTTATTAATACTTTCATCACATTGTAGGAGTATTTAGGCCTCTATATTTTAAATATGTTTTATCCCCTTTCTTTTCTCAGTAATTTTCAGGAATTCTAATTATATACTTGTAAAGACAGTATATGTGAATTTTTTGACAAGTCTTGGAGTTTTCATTCATTTTTATGCTTTGCCTTTCCTTCGTCTATTCTTTTGCCCTTTTCCTGTATTGAACAATATCTGCTAACTTGTGTTCAAGTTTATTGCTTCGTTCTTCTGGCAGCCAAATCCATTATTGATTTCCTTTAATGAATACTGCCATGGAATTATTTTGATTCTTTTAAATTTTTAAAAATAGATTTACTTATGAATTACTGTTTTAATCAACCATCATGCTATTTTTTGCTTTAGTTCTATAAATGTATTTATTTACAATTGATGATTTAAAATCTTTGCCTAAGTTGGTAGTCTTGGCATTCTCAGGAACATTTTCTGTTGGCTTCCACTTCCTTACTTATTACGTGAGCCCTATTTTTGTATTTCTCATAATTTTTGTTGAAAAATAGGCCTTTCAGATATATTGTTTCAATGTTAGGATTAGATTCTCTATTCCCCAAGGTTACTTATGGTTGTTTGTTTCTGATGTTTCCATTATTGCTGCTTATTTGTTTAGTGATTCCCCTGAATATATGCTGCGGATTCTGTACTGTCTGTAGTGAGTGAGTTCTGAGTTGAGTTTGTTGCTATATTTCCTTCTTGAAACTATTTTTATTCTTAAACTTATCTTCCTAGGATTATACCTAGAGCCTATACCTGGTTAGCTGGAGTTAGAGGTGCATTTGATTGGTGGACAATGTAGAAACTGTTAAATGTTTTCAAGGCTAAGCCCCGAACTGGAGGAGCGTAAATGCCTTGTCTTTGCATCTTGCCTCTATATTTTAATGTTTTGAACTGGATTTTGTATGAAAAGGCAAGCCTAGAAACTTCAGACAATTTAAAAGACAGCTATGACTGGCCAGATAGCTCAGTGGACTAAAGTACCTGCTTAGGCAAAGCATAGTCACCAGGTTCAATCCCCAGCGTGCTGTGCCAACCCTGCCCCTGGATCGCCCTGAAATGGCAATTGAGACTGGACATGGAGGCACATGCCTGTAATCCCAACACTTGAGAGGCTGAAAACAAGAGGATCACTAGGAGTCTTATCTATGTAGTGAGATCCTGCAGACCTTGTAGACTCTGCACTAAATATATAAAATGAGACAGCCCTAGCTAGCTTTCATTTACTATTTTATATAGTCTAAGAGTGAAGTAGAGGTGTGTGAAGTGTCTGTTCCTTCCCTAGTTTTTTTTTTTTTTTTTTTTTTTTTTTTTTTTTTTTTTTTTTTTTTTTTTTTTTTTTTTTTTTTTTTTTTTTTTTTTTTTTTTTTTTTTTTTTTTT
>PVJA010000810.1:0-17452 GCA_004027025.1 Myocastor coypus | reverse complement strand
CTTCCCTAGTTTTTAATCTGGGATTTTACATTGCCTAATAGAAGCCAAGCATATTTCAGAGCTTTGTAGAATACTCAGGATTTTCTTACCCTCCTGAATCTCCCTTTAAATTCTGAGCCAGACTTTAGCACAGCACATCTGAAATCACTTAGCAGCTGAGATGCTGTTAGGAATTGCTGTTGTTCTGATAGCACCCTGGGGACAGGTTTCTTATTCTTCCTTTCACTGATCTGAGCTCTGAGTCAAATCACATAACACCACGTTCTGAGAGTAGAATAGAGATTTTCCAGGGAGCTGTAAGTGTGGACAAAATACTGACTGTGCACTGCAGATGATGATCTTAAGGATTTGAAAGCAGTCAGATCTCCCCGCTGCCTGCAGTGCTGCCTATTCTTCAGAATCTATCACGCCAGGATGCAGTGAAGAGAGATTGGTAGGAATAGCCCTGAGTTAGAACTGCACAGAATCTCCTCCTGACAAAACTGAGCTTTAGCACTTTCTTCTGGTTATGTGATTTTTCAAGTTGTTCTTTGGTTTTAATTAATTGACAAGAATTTGGAATTTGTTTGCTTTAGTCATCTTTACTGCTTTTGGCTGGTTAGCGGGAAAACATGTTTTCCAAGATTCATATTGCTATTCTAGAAGTTGAAATCCTTCATGCAATTTGTCCATTTACTGTGGCATCTCATTTATTGATCTTTGATATGTTTCAAATTCAGAGCACATTTACAAAGTGTATTACATACACTCACAACGATTGCTGGGTTAGAAATTCAAGGCATAACAGCTCATACGAAGGCAAAGGCTATGATATGCCCAGTGATCAGTGTTTGAAATCTGTAACCTCTAAATCTAACGTGTCTACTCTTACAAAACTCTAGTAGACAGAAGGACAGTAAAGGATAAGAGTTACAAATACTTGGTGATTGATTGAATCATCTGCCTTCATCTTTCCATCCAGAAGGTTCCCTTTAACTATTGGAGTGTAAACTATCCCAAAACACAGCAGCATGAAACAACAACCATTTTATTAATGGATTAGCTTTGCACATCAGAAACAGGCAGGGCTCAGCTAGGGTATCCCTCTAAATTAAAACAATAGCTAACTTAGTGCTATTTCCCTGATGGCTCACCTAGTGTGAATGTGATCTAGGCCACAATATGCTTGTGGAGTGGCTGGAATGGTGAGTCTGCAGGGTCACACAGTCTTCCTATCCCTGGAATCTCAGAAGGTCTCAGTGTGATCTGTGCTACAGGATACTTAGTCTTCCCACTCACTGGATAAAGGCCCTGGTGGAGAAAGCAGAAATTTCTAATTCTTTGCAATGACTTGATTGCTGAAACCAGTATGACACCAGCCCAGGCCAAATGAGGTAAAACTAACCTCATCTATCTCTTAAAGAAAATAATGTTAATTATTCAATGGTATCTCTAATCAGCCACCCAGGTTATCTCTGATTTGAAAATTAGTACAAATGATTTGGCAATTCTTTGGACTTTGGACTGAGCACATTTTGATGAATCTGGCTTCATAAATGGCATTTGTGACACCCTCGATAAACCTTAGGGTTTGATTTCTCCAGGCAGAGGTTTTTCTGATTCGTTGAGCATGATAATGGCACCATCTTTGGAGAATTACTATAGTATCAGCAACATGGGATGAAACTTGTGCTTTTTGGAGCTATAAGGGGAAATAATTACCTAGCATTTGAAAAGGTTTATAAAGATGACGTTTGTCCCATTTCCTTTTGAGAAGCAAGTACAGCCATTGCTGATATATAATATTGATGTGAATTTCATTTCTCATTTCCCACTGGACCAGCTGGTAGAAAAATCTCCCTAGCTCAGCTCCTAGGATACAGGCTTTTAGGAGAATAGTGGCTTTGCCTGCTCAGTCCTTCTCTACTAAAATTCCCTAATGGTACACATTTTCATTTACATTTCTGCTTGGTCCTGCTTCAGGGATACTTTCTCTCTTTAAAAAAATATATATTATTTTCTTTTTAAAAAAAATGTATTAGTTTCAGGGAATCACTATTCAGCTTGCGTAGTGATCCTTTTGTTTTCAGGCTTCCCAGTACTGGGATAACAGGCATTCACCATCACCCCGACTAAGCGGTCAGCTCAGCATGCCTGACGCAGCATGTGCTACCAAGCCCCAGTCGCTGCACTTGCCTAACCAGGCACTTAATCCACTGAGTTATCTTGTTGGCCATAGGGGTACTTTCTCTTGATTAGCTTCTAGTATGTTTCCTAAAATTGTCATTTTTCTTTCTTTTTCTCGCCCTATGTTACCATAAACATAGTCATAGATTTCTAATCCTTAAAATCTGAAGTCTCTAATATTCACTTTCAATTGAGCAATCCTATGAAACAAGACCATAGAAGCAGAGTAGTGAGCAGTATATTGATTATCTTATAGAGGGAACAAATATTCTCCCGAAGGATTTAACCTTTTGATTTTTAGCAACACAATTACAAAGCTGTTTAAAATTTCCCTTTGGGTAAGAGCAATAATTTCCCAGAGGGTAGGTTTATGATTGGTGGGGACAGGTAACAGGTAGATCTCTGAAACACTTTTCTGAGTTTCTCAACTCATGCATGTTTTGATAGCAACAGATTTTCTGAAGAGTGTTATACACTAGATCAGAAACAAAAGTATCACAAATGTAATATTATAGAAGATTCTGCATGATAGTGTACTCCTGTAATGTTGAATGCTTTTATTCATTATTAGAGATGTAAGTACAGATATAGTGCATAATTCAATGTGGAATAAATAAAATCTGTAAGAGTATCTAAGAGAATTTGAACTAGATAGAAGGTTAAAAAGGGTTTTTGAGGGATGTGATACTTCAGATAAAATCTGGAGAAAGTTAGAGGTAATTAAATAATGAAAAGTATTTCATACAGAGTCAATAGGGTCTAAAAATACTTGGACACAAAGGGTGAAATTTTCATAATATGACTGTGGCTAGTTTACAGAAAATAAGTGGGAAAGTACAAGGTCAAGTTTAAGAGAAAAGCATATGCCAAATCACATATAACCTATGAACCATGTTAAGTGATCTTGTCTTTAGCCTACATGAAATGGACATCTTCTTAAAGGATTTATGCTTAGGACTCTCTGTAACTATCACTATAACTGGTTGAAAGATCATGTAGGTGAAATATGGAAGACAGACTTAATAGAGGCTAGATTGGTTGTGAGATGAGTGGTGGGAGATATTACTGCCCAAAGATGTAAGTGAATTAAAATCCATAGACGATCACAATTAGTTAAGTGCTTGAAATATATAGTAAGCAAAAGAAAATGTTAAAAATTGCTCAAAGACAATAATTATGACCCAGTTTGTATAAAATTAAATTAATGATTGATTGTATATTGTAGAAACTGTTAAGTGCCAGCAAGCTCTCTCTCTTAGGCAAAGTAAACAATAAAATTGAATTCATCTTAAGTATGGCTATAGTTTTGCCTATGTGATAAAAAAGAAAGAAAACCAGAGAATTTGCATCACTAGCAAAAGTATTATTAAAACTGAACTAAGAAATCTAAACTAAATACAAATGGACATGAAGAAATCTGAAGACTACGGATGTGAAGAATTTAAAAAAGAATAATCAGCTAGATTTTCTGAAGGTGTAGAAGCAAAACAGTAGTTCAGTAAGAAGCTGGTAAGCTATTTAGAGGGAAAATTTTACTCAAGAAGGAAAAAAAAAACTTGAATTAGAAATTTGTAAGGCTTGTGCATGTCTATTTTCACTTTTGACCCAAATGAGTTATTTACAATATATAGAAAGAATGAGGAATAGTTGAGCTGAGTTGTTATTTGTGGTTTAAGGGAACTTGTCTGTCTCTTCACTTACAATAATTGTCATAAATGAAGTAACAGAAGAGTTATTCTATGAGACCACTTGTCCTTTGCAAATTGTTCTTTGCAAACCTTTTTTTTTTTTTTTTAAACCTTTGCCATGTATTCTAGATTCTAAAGAAAAGTAGATCTAAATGATTGAAATATTAACAGCTAGAGTCAGCTTTTCCAGGGAAAAGGAGTAAGCCTACTAATCGGGAGCATTCTTTAGATTTACAGAATCCAGAACATCTGATGACCTTTAGACAGCAATAGCATGTGCATCAAAGAAATGGGCTACTGAAGGTTTAATGATGCTTCTGATGCCCATCCATCTGTGGTTAAAAATATACTTTTTCTATGTAAATTTGAGCTTGATATTATTGGCTAAGATAGTCTTTGAAACAGAAGTCTGGATACATTATAGTCAACTAGCTAGCAGTGGCTAGAGTGGAGCATCAACTTGATTGGTTTTTGAAGTCTGCTTCAAGGATTGGTAGAACGCAGTTTTCCATGCGTCTGGATGGGTCACAGAGGCAAGATTTTGGCTATACAAATAATCCTTGACCCTTTTTTCTCTGGCCTTTTCTGCAACTGTTTCCTGGCCACAGTGTACTTAGTGAACATCTTTCCTCTGCCATGCCTGTCTGCCCTGAGATTTCTGTCTCAGAGTCACATTACAATCGAGTAAATCCCTGGTCTGAGGACCCAGTCAATGACTCCTATTCTGTGTTTGGATTGTGTCCAGAAGATGAATTCATAGATCATTGCAGTAAAGTACTGACACCATGTTGCTCCTCAGCTAATTGCCTTCTATACTGAAACAAGAAAGCAGAGCCTTGTGTGGTAACACAAAGTATGAACATGAGAAATGTACAAACCATTTTTCAAGCTGCTGTTGAGGCTCAGAAAGTCATGCTGCACTGACTGGAGCAGTAGTGTGTGAAGAGCTGTGAGCAGTTGCCTGTGATTGAAAGTTCCCTTGTACTTGTATTGCTTCTCCCAACTATGTTCAGTAAGAAGCTGTCTCTAGATTCTCTTCTTCTTCATTAAGACAAGACCACAGACTGGAACCCATTTGTTTCTACTTCCACCCTCAGTTCTCATCTCTTTTGGAAACTAATGAGCACAGAAATATGATCATACCTACACGGACTTTGTTTTTACAAGACACACTGCCTTTTGGGCTCATTTCAATTCCAAATAAAATCACTTCAGAAGTGATTTTCTGTCTTTGGTGTCCATTCATTCTCCAGGTAAAAAGCTATAGACATAGCTGTCTCCCTATCTACTGTGAGAAAAGGTACATAAACTTCAGTTCTTTAGCCTTTCTGTGTGTTTCATACTCTTAATAGGATTCCTTTTTTCTCTGTATGCTTATGAATTTTAATGACTTTCTAAAATTTATTAGACACTGGGTGTAGTGGCACACACCTGTTATCCCAGCGCTTGGGAAGCTGAAAATGAGAGGATCACTATGAGTCCAATCTATGTAGTGAGACCCTGTAGATCCTGTGATAAACACATTTTTTTTTAAAAATGTTGTCTCATTTCAGCAAAACTTTGGAGAGAAGACAGAAGGCTTTTCCTTTACTCTCACACTCCACATGCCAGACTAAATTCCTAAACAAGTTGCAAAAGTACATGGTTGCTTTCCAGACTCCTTTCACCAAATTCTGCACTGAGAACAATTGCTTCAATTGAATCAATGTTACTGATAGTGGTATAAATTATCCTCCAACATGGAGGATGAAAGAGAAGGTTATGGTTCACAACACTACATGACAATTGTAAAAGCAAAAGAGATTCAAAAGTGCATCATTTTGGACAAATTCTCTTGCCACTGAATCTTTGTAGTCTCCAAACAAAATAAAGCACCTAGAATATATAATTTGATAGAATATGCTATCCAAAGTATATCATTTTCATGTTGCTCTTATATTGCGTTGATCATTCTACTTGGGGTGTGTGTGTGTGTGTGAGAGAGAGAGAGAGAGAGAGAGAGAGAGAGAGAGAGAGAAAGAGAGAGAGAGAGAGAGAGAGAGAGAAAGAGGAGGGAGGGAGGGAGGGAGGGAGGGAGAGAGAGCATGCAAGCTCTTCCAGGGACACAGAGCCCATATCAAGAATATATAAAGAGGGCTGGGGAGATAACTCAGTACAATAAGCACTTGCCTGGCAAGTGCAAAGGCCTGAGTTCAGTCCCCAGTTCTGCAAAAGAAAAAAAAGAATATATAAAGAACTGAGAAAATTAAACCACTCAAATAAAAGACCCGATAAAAAAGTGGAGGACCAAACTGAAGAAACATTTCTCTGAAGAAATACAAATGGCCAATAAGTACATGAAAAAAGCTCATCATTATGGACAGTCAGAGAAATGCAAATTAAAACTATACTGAGATACCATCTTACCCCAAAAAGATTAGTTATGATCAAAAAGTCCAATGATAACATATACTAACAAGGATAGGAAAATGAACTTTATTATATTATTAAATGGATACATAAACTAGCATAACCACTATGGAAATCAACATGAAGATTATTCAAAAAACTAAAAATAAAAAGTTTATTTGACCATACTATCTCCCTCCTAACTATCTCCCCAAGAATTAAAATAATCGTTTTTGAGAAATGGATGGAAATGCATGTTTACAGCAGAATAAGTTCTAATAGGTCTTGGGAATTGTGTCTATGTCCATAAAAATTAATAGGTTAGAAAATTTCGATTCTTTTAAGCATTTGCTATGTTCTATGTCATATTAGATTGGATTTTCCTAACAATGTATCTCTCACAGAGATGCATTGAGTGTATTTTTATTAAAAATAGGAAACGTAGAAGGAATGAAAGGCAGAAGGAAAATGGTTTACTTCAGTGGAACCTCCAGGACGGCATAACATTTGCATTCTCCGTGTCTGTAGAGCTGTCGCCATTTGGACTATGGAGATACCTGTTGCCAGCTTGAACAGTAGCAGACTGGTGTGGACTTTGGATGTAGCTTTGCATTTGAACACAGGGAGAAACCCTTCACTCTCCACACCCCAAGCAATTCCTTAGGTGGCATATTCCTGCCTTAGTAGAGTGACATAAGGCTCTTACTGAGGCTGCAATGAATGGCTCTTTGTCAATACCTGAATAATCTCAAAACATCTTTTTTTTCCTGTTGTAAAGTGCTAATTTCACCCTAGTGGTGAGAATCTGTTCAGCAATTTCCATCATATCCTCCTTGATTTAATTTCAAAGTAACTCTTGGTGAAACTAAGGAAAATTCAAATCATTTTTCTCTTTTTGTTTTTTCTTCCAGTTCTCACTGTACACCTGGCAAAAAGAAGCCAACAATACCCATTCCACTGCCTCAGTTCTGTGCTGACTTGAAATTTCGCCTTCTCTGTTAATTACTGTATCAGTTCCAAACTCGCCTCCCACAGTCTCAGAGGGTGGACAGGAGTAGGAAGTGCTTTGCCACGCATAACCCAAATGCCTTGGAGCCCCGTTCCCAGAACAGTCTTCATTTCCATCTGACGCCCCATGATTACTGCCTTTAACGTCCTCATTCTTCTCAGCCTGCTGGTCTCTTGAGCGCTTACTAAAATTCCCCTTTAAGTTTTTCTTTTAGCGTTCTAGCCTGGTTCTCCAAAGTTTACTAGATTTCTCTTCTAATCCAGTTCCGAAGACTATCAAGTATAGTCTCATAGTGGCTGGGCTATGTGATACCAATTTTTCTGTTAGTCAGCTTTCCATATTGGTGACCAACTACCTGAGGTGATCAGTTCATGAGGAGAAATGATTAATTTTTTTGTTTTAGTTTCACACATTTCATTATGTGAAAATGGAATTGGCCCACTACTTTGGCCTGAAGTGAGGGTAAGTTTCATATTAGGAAGCATATGGGAGAGCTGGTCACCTTATTGTGGCCAGGAGAGAAAGAACTGTACACTCTCCTGAGCTGTTTTCTCTGGCTTGATCCCATTGCTACGGGAAGATTACTCCTGATCTGTGAGATGTGAGATGTGCTGAGTTTCTGATCTGCCAACATCAGCGAACAAAGTCAGGAACCAAAGTAAGAAGTTGTGAAGAGTTTATTGAAAATAAGAGAAGAAAAATGTCTAAGGTACTTTTCTCTCATTGCTGGGACAAAATACGTAGTACTCAAAATCAAGAAAGGAAAGATTTATTCAGTTTAGTTTGTGGGGGTTTCAGTTCATAGTGGGCTGGCCTCAAGGCAGAGTGGTACGTGGCACGTGGCAGCTGTTCTTGATGGTGGAAAAGAGCAAGACAACAAGCGCAAAAAGGGAGGAGCAGAGGTGGAAAGCAAATCTCTTTCCCTCCCTTATATGTCATCGAGGCTACTGCCCCAGGGTGCATTTATCACTCACACCCATAATCCCAGCTTTAAGCCATAAATTAATCACAAACTCTATAATCCTACCCCATGACTGCATGAGGCTTTGAGGGAACACTTAGATCCAAACCATAAAAAAATAGCTCCCAGATTTCCAGGAGGCATACAGAATGGGTGACCATGGAGGCCCTCCATTAGGGAAAACTTATACAGTAAAGTTACTGTGTGGATAAAATGTGGGCCAAACTACATTGAAACTATACGATTACATGTATAGCCATGTAGGCAATGTTGGCCCAATAGGGAAGTGAGTCACATGGAAGGGGAAACGGAAAGATGAAAGAAATCTGTGAAAAGGAATGATGCTTTAATCACTCATTTATGTTCCCACTGGCTATCTGGGCTCACTGAAAGAGGGTGTGCCAATTCCTGCACATTATTACATTGCGGGTTATGTACAGAGGCTCACAATCTTGCTGTTGCATCTCTGTCTTGAGGCCAGACTTGCTTCAGTATCATATCCTGCCACAATTTTGATGTGTTTTCATCATCTGAACCGACTCCCTTGGGGAACCAATCTCTCATTGACTGCTTATCAATTACCATCTAACTTAACTGTCTGCAGTACCACCTGCTAAAGTTTCTTCCAGCTCCCAGCAGTGTCACTGGCATTGGTCCAAACCTCTACTACATGAGCTTTTGTAAGGCATTTGAGATCCAAGCCATAACAGATCGCAAGTTTTTAAGTGCACAAGCCCTGCTTTAGTTTCCTGTCTCCACCCCAAAAGAACTCAAGACTTAGCCAATACATGTTTAACTTAGAAGAAATGAAGCTTAGGAGTCCTAGAACGGACCCTTTTGGGAACAATTTCTGATGTAGGAAGCTGTGGTAGATATTTAATGACTATAAGTGATGATTGGCTTATCTCCCACTGTGGGAAGGTCCCAGCATCCAGTCACAGGTCTACTGATCGATCTGTCATACAATGGGAAGTGGAGTGTTTCTGTGCAGGGCTTTTGAAAGAAGATTGGTAAGTGGTCAGTCAATGGAGAGGAGAAGACCCTCCCAAACAAGGGCAGCGCTGTCTGATAGCCAGGGGCTCGGGACAGGGAAAAGAACAGAGGAAGAGTACAGTTGGCACATACGTGCTCAAGCCTTCCCCAGTGGGTGTAGGGCTTGCTGCTGCTGCTGCTGCTGCCACTGTAGACCTCACATTCTAGTTCTTCAGCTTTTGCGCGGAGAGGGCTTGCACTAGCAGCTCCATAGGAGGCTGTGCCTAGGGCTGCCCCATTGGATCCCCTTGCTCTAAGGCTTACAGTTCCCTGTGCTGAATGTCTACTGGTTTCTCCTGCTCCCCAGCCTATTGATGGTCATGGTTGGATTATTCAGCCTCTGCTCACATATGCTAATACAGTAGGTTTCCTCCTTTGGGGTAAATAATTGGAGAGTAACATTTAAAATTTTATATAAATAAAATTTACAGATCTTAGCTCAACGTTGTGGAAAACATAACAATTTTTTTTTTCCCATCATATGGTTAGAAAAAGTGATAGAGTAGGCAAGTGACTGGCTCCAGTTTTGTACTTAGTAAGTATATAGTAGAGTTCAGTTGAATCTTATGATTTTACATTTTGAAGAATTTCTATTCTTCAGTTGCAGTCTACAACACTTTACACTAAAACATGGTCTGTAAACTGTCCCACTGACAGGTAAACATAGCTCTTTACATATCTTGCTTGATATTAAAGAAGTGCAATGGTTGGAAATAGACATAGACCTTTAGTCTAGTTTCTCAGTTAGGAATATCAGTTTCCAGGTGCAGCAGGAGGCTGAAGCAGGAAGATTGTTCCAGTTTCATTGCCAGCAGTAGCAATGTTTGCTAAGAACGTGTCTTAAAAATGAGAACTTTGGTAGAGATTGTAGTCTTGAACTAGAATTAAGATTCTCTCTCATAGTCAACTTTTTTTTTTCTTTTTGCAGGACTGGGGATTGAACTCAGGACCTTGTACTTGCCAGGCAAGTGCTTATTCTACTGAGCTATCTCCCCAACCCTGCATTGTCAACATTTAAAAGTGGTAAAATTTAGTTGGTTTTACATACTACATCTCATTGTATCCCTATAAGACCACTTCAAAATACTTTTACAACATTCCCAACCTGATAACTCTGTTAGTAACTGGAAGACGCAAATTCAGACAGACTGGCTTTAAAAATTATGTTTTTTTTTTTTTTTTTTTTTTTTTTTTAACTCAAGAAGCATATCATTTCCCTGGAAAAACTGTCAACTAATTGTCATGACCCTTGTGAAAGATGAATATGCCAAATATTGTGTGATAAAGATATTTCTGACTGCTATATAATAAAGTTGCCAACCAGAGTCATCTGAATCAAGAGCTATGCGGCTTTTTTGGTAGGAATGGCTAGGTGTGGAAAGAGTTGGGTTTTATTATAAATTGATATGTTTCACAACTGAAAATGTCATCAGGGTAGAACCCGCCTGTGCTTGGGTCAGGGGAAGCAAGGCATTAACCTTGTGCTGCGATATACTCCAGCGCTCAACAATACTCAGGAACCAGTGATCCTGGGAGAGAGAAGTGGTGCTGGAGAGGAGTCAGCGTGCAGAAGAGGTGAGGCATGACCCCATGCACCTCTGCCTCTGTCTGTGTGCCAAAAACACGAGCAAAAGGTGCACTGCAGTGGGCGACAATGAGAAGGACCACCTCAAGAGCTCTCAGACACTGGGTCTTCTGCACTGACTGCCTTCTGCCCAGGACCTGTAGATGCTCTGATGTTCCAGGTTCTCAGTCCCAACGAATAATCACTGGGACAAGGAGAGTCATGCATCACATTGTGCCCAGTCAGAAAGGATGACCTGTAGGGAGGTTGCATTTCCTCAGATTCTGCATACAGTCAATGTCATAGAAATGTTTCATTGATCATTTTTAGCACCCAATGAAAATCACAAGGTCTCTCACTGGTAGGAGCTTTGCCTGTGACTATTCCAACTGAAGGTCTTTCAGCTGTTTCTCTTAAAGAGGCTCTGCCATGTCATAATGACAGCTTCAGAAATTCTGCTGCCTCTGAGACTTAATCCACAAGAGGGAATATATATGATTACTGAGAAAGGGCAGGACAATTTAGATATTAAGATGAAAAACAGTGTTTAGTCCGTAGAAACATTTTATAAGTTGATTGTAGTGATTCCATCATTACCCTCTGCCAGAATTCCAATATTCGGGTACACTGAAATGTTTCTAGGGATCCCATAGATTTCATCAGTTTATTTAAAGATGACTTGACACTGGCATCAACTCTACTGTGTTATTCACATTCTCTCAGTACAGAAGTGAGAGGGGCATGGGGCAGGCTTAAGCTACCTGATGAAGCACATGCTGTCTTACTCTGAGAACCTGGTGGAGTCTCAGGCACTGCCCCCCAATCTTACATATCGCACTCCCTGCAGGACCACACCACACAGCTTGCCCAGGAGTATGGGTTGCACCCAGTAACTTATTTTATGTACTGTACATGAGGTGGGTTTTTCTTCTTAATGAAACTTGATTTCTATTTTAGTCTTTGTTTTCAAAAATTCGAAAAGGTGAATATTTTTATAAAAAAAAATACCTAAATGTCCACTATGAAAATTTAATCTGTACTCCAAGGCAGGACTGCAAATGCAAGCTCAGCCTGGGCAATGTCCAGGAAGACCCTGTCTCCAATGTAAATAAACAAACAAAATAAGAGCAAGCAAAACAAAAATCAAACAAAGGGCAGAAAATGTAGGCTAGTTCAAAGGCCCTGAGTTCTGTTTTCATTAGCAATGTATCAGCTAACAGTGTACTTAATCTATCAAGAGTAAATACAATCAGAATGAAAAAGGAGACCCTCTTTGGTCCTGGATACCACCAGCCCCTGTCACTCACTGTCACCCTGAGTTATCTTGCGAGGAGGTAAGATGACTTCCTGCATATTTGGGGCCAGTGGTTTTGGAAATGCTCTCAGCTCTTTTAGCTTCTGTTGTTATTGTTATTTGCCTTCCAATATGTACTTTATGCTCACTTTATTTTTATAAATTTCCTGTTACATAGAGAGAAATTTTATTTATTTATTTATTTATTTATTTATTTATTTATTTATTTATTTTTCTTTTTTGAGACAGGGTCTCGCTGTACAGTTTAGGCTAGCCTTGATCTCAGTTTTGTAGCCCAGGCTGGTCCTGAACTCTCACTGATCCTCCTGCCTCAGCCTCCCAAGTGCTGGGATTACAGGCATGCACCACCATGCCTGGCTTATATTTTATATTTATTCTCACATCCTTATTCCTCATCTCCTAACAAAACAAATTTTCTCTATCTTTTAAAACAAATTTTTAATAGGGCATCAAACTCAGGAACATGCGCTTGGCAGGCACGCACTTATGCTACTGAGCCATCTCCCCGGCCCTCTCCTCACAAACATGTCATAATTGCCACTAAATCCCAATTAAGTTTTTACTACTCATTAAAATGAAAAATTATGTCATTTGCTACTGTAGTGCTTGATACATTGGGTCAACTTGGCTGGATGACTCAGTGGCCGGGTTCCAGGTTGCTGGGAGTCCTGCCCTGAGGTACAATTAGTTTCTCCCTGGAGCATGATCAGGCCCTGCCTAGGATATGATTGACTCCTCCCTAGAGCAGGAACAAGGGCCCATCCTGGGGTATGATTGGTTCCACCCTAGGGCACAGTGGTCCCACGTCAGAGTGACTGAGCCCAAAGAGAATTTTTAAAGGGCTGAGGAAGGAGTCAAGATTTCACTTCATTGGAAAAGCTTCAGCATTCGCGTTTGGCCTGGACTTCATCAATCTGGCTTACAGTGCAGACTCTTCAGCCTCCAGCTTGGATCTTTCACCATCCGTCACAAACTTTTCAGTGTCCGTTACAGACACTTCAGTTTTCCATCACAGACCCATCAGCTTATGGATAGAAACTTACACAGAACACTGCAGTGAGTTTCAGACCTCGGGGCTGAATTCTTCAGTCCAGGGTGTGCGCACACCCTCTACACACTTCCTCATCTGACTCTATGGCTGACTATTGTAAGCCATTCCTATAATTCCTTATATATTGTATATCTTGTGTTAATATCCATTCCTTATATTATATCTGTTCTGTTCCTCTAAGTAAAACCCTGACCAACACAGCTACTAATACAATTAATAAATTGATTAGATTTTCTTTTTATTTATGTTGGATGAATAGTTAATACTTTTCATATGTAAGAAAGATTTCCTGCAAGACATCTGTAAATACTGACAGTATATTTCTACGTGATAAGGAGCATGTGATATAATTCTCTCATTCAGTCATTGCTGATGGCTTCCTACCTACTTAGACCACACACAGGTGGTGTGTTTACTCAGCCTGGGATGCAAGGAAGATTGTTACAGCGGAGAATGCTATCTTGATACGAGTCTAGGATATCAGAAAATAAAATACAGTGGGAGGACATAGAGCTTTGGAATTTAGTCTCCATGTGGTGTAAGGTTGGGGATTTTCTGTGTACACCCAATATTAGGAAAAAATATTGGTAGAATGAAGGCCAGCACTGTATCTTGAGGAGGGTCCTAGGAAGAATGGTGTGATTTGAAAAATGATATTGTTTCTTTTTTCAATTGAAGAGCTGTTTGACAAAATGAAAATTTATTTGCATAGATAAATTGCTTTCCAGGAATTACCTAAAAAATGACATTATTTATTAGCTTCCTGGCTTTTTCCTTGAGAAAAAGAATAAAATGACTTTTATAGAGAAGGTCTCAGCCCTAAGACCTAACAATGAAGCTATGCAGACTCATTTTCTTTCCGCAATCTCCTCCCTTCCTTTCTTCCTTCTCCTTATTCTCTCCTTTTCCTTATTTTATTCCTGCCCTGCCTTGTTCCAATAAAGCTTCCACCTCCTCTTTCTCTCTCCTGGCAGAAATGATTACTCTCCACACTCCCAGCATCGTGGAAACTCCAGGAATTTTCTGCAGTACTTACTAGTGTTGGATCTGCTATTTGTTTGGGTTTCCTTTTAACAACCAACTCTAGTGGAGTATATTTTCCAACAACTTCCTGAAGAAAGCTATATAGGAGTTCAATTGCTCTCTCTCTCTCTCTCTCTCTCTCTCTCTCTCTCTCTCTCTCTCTCTCTGTCCCTCTCTCTTTCTGTCTCTGTCTCTCTCTGTCTCTCTCCTTTCATCCTATCTCTTTCGTAGAGCATAAATGCCTAAAACTCATTTAATTCCAATTTAGTATTTTGCTGCTATACTGGCTGGTATGTAATTCTAAAGTAAAACCATATCTTTTAGAATTTTAAAGCAGCATTCTATTATCTTTTAGATCTCATTGTTGCTTTAAAAAATACCATGATTTCAGGCTTATTTTTATAACAAAGATAAGCCTTGCAGTAAGTTTCTTTGCAATCTTTCTGGGACACAAAATGACCTTTTGATCCGATTCTTTATTCACCAAAAATGTTTCAGAATTTGTCACTTTTTTAAAATTTACTTTTTCCTTTGTTTTGTTTTCTGTGTGTGTACTTTTTTGTGTGGGATATTCACCTAACCAATGATTATACAGTTTTCTCTAAATACTCTTAATTTTTATCTGTTTTCTCTATTATTTTCTGACTGTTGCTTTTCGGGGGAGATTTTGTAAATTTCTAGTTATTCTTTTCAAAACAATATTCCATTTAATAAGAAATAACAATATGACATTTCAAAACACGTTAGTAGTGCATTTCCAGTATTTGATACAATGCACATTGTTGTAATCCTAGTAGTTATACAGAGCACAGGATGTAGGCATGATAATTTTTCTAATCATTGTTGGTACAAAAAATTTCTTCTCACTGAACTAAGAGAAAGCACTTATATACGTAATCCAATGTTCCATAATCTCAGTGGATTATTGGCAGAACTGGCAATGTCAGAAACTATTGATCTAAGCCTTGCACAGCTCAACATACTGATCTAGCTTTATGTTTTATGCCTCATGGTTAAACTTTTCTGCTGGATGGTTAAGGGCAAGTTAAAGCAAGACCTATATAATAACACATGGGACTTTTGTATTTCCCAAGGTCAGTCAAATCCCCTAAGGGTTTACTTTGAAACCATGTACAGTGCTTTGTAGAACTGTTGTCACTGTCAGCCATCTGGATGAGTTATGGCGATTGCTTAACCAATTTGATCTCTGTGAAAGCCTGAAAGATTATTTTCTCTCTATGTGACTCCCCTTAGGTACACTGTACATCTTCAGTCCCTTCCCTCTATAGCCCATAATCTCCTTGAAGAGAAAACTTGGGAAACCACTGAGTTATAGGATGTCACAGCACAGGTTCTTTTATGTCCTGAGTCCTCACTGACCTTGAAGGGCTAGGGACAAAATATTGGCTATCCTTGTCACCTTTTTTTTTTTTCTCTAATTTTTGGTCTGTAATCTTATATTCCTAACCACCCAGAAGAAAAGCTTAGTGATACTATTATTCTATAACATAGAAACTTTAATGAACATCACTGTCTTTCAGAGTATAAAAATATTGCACTTAACTTGGAATTGTTATCAATCATTAATATTCTAATAAAGCTCCATAGAATGTGATAAAAACAACCACATATTTTTAAACAGGAATTTAGAAATCTAAGCATATACAAAATCATAACCTGGCATCCTTTGGTATTTCTCCTATTTTCTTACTCTCATTAATGCCATTTTTGTTTACTTGTAAATCAACCATTTACTTGAGAGTATAGCAGTACCTAAAATTACATTAGATGCAGCACACATGTGAAGAACAAGAATGACAGGCATTCCATGCATAGTTTTATAATAATTCTAGTAGCTTCTTGGTGACTTTTTTGTGATTTTCAAATAGATTATCATGTCATCTGCAAATAATGATAGCTTAACTTCTTGTTTTCCTATTCATATTCCTTTTATTTCTAATAAGAGTGGTGGTAGAGAACATCTTTGCGTTGTACCAGATCTGAGAGTAAAAGACTTCAGTTTTTCCCCATTTAGAATTTTGTCAGCTGTTGGGTTGTCATATATGGTATTTGTCAAATTGAAGTAGAGGCCCTCTATTCCAATTTTCTGTAGGACATTGATCATGAATGAGTGTTGGAGTTTGTCAGAATCATTTTCTGCATCAATTGAGATGATCATGTGATTTTTTGGCTTTGATTCTATTGATATAGTGTGTTACATTTATAGATTTGCATATATTTAACCATCCTTACATTCCTGGGATGAATCATACCTGGTCATCCTGTATAAACTTCTTGTTGATTTGCTGTATTCTAGTGGTGAGGATTTTATTGAGGATTTTTGCATATATGTTCATGAGATAAACTGGCCTGTAGCTCTCTTTTTTAATTGCATCTCTCTCTGGTTTTGGTATCAGTGTAATACTTGCCTCTAGGAATGATTTTGGGAGGATTGCTTCCTTTTCAATTTCATTGAAGAGTTTGAGGAGTATTGGGATTACGTCTTCTATGAATTTCTTGGAGAATTCAGTGGTGAATACAACAGAGTGAGGGGCTCGGGAGGTAGCTCAGGAGCACAAGAGCCTACCTGGGAAGTGCAAGGTGCTGAGTTTGATCCCCGGTTCTGAAAAAAAAAATTAAGTCAAAATCCCTCACATTTGCTATAGTTGACTGGACTGAGTTCACTCTACCTATACTGAAAGCTACAACAAATACCACAGCACTTGATAGAACCCTGCTGAAAGGAAACATAAAAGAATCTGTTCAGTCCCTGCAGCATCTGCAGTTGGAATCTAGTAAAATGAACAGGACGAAGCCTATCTTTGCCTTTCCCTGATCAGATTCAGGCCTGCAGACAAGTAAATATGCATTAAAGAGATAGATCTTTTAATATATGACTTTCATAGATTTGTTTGGCTACTAATCTTTAATTTCTCAGAGACTGTCTTTTGCTTTTTTAATCTCTATTCTTTGTGTAATATATCATAGAAAGGGAAAATTTTGCAAAATTCCTCATTTGTTTCAATATTTGCTTGTTTTGTTTTTTATTACCAAGGGACTGAACCTAGGGCCGTCACATTGTGCAATATCCCTAGCAACTTTTTTTTTTTCTCAATTTTTTTATTGTTTAAATTTAACAATGATTATATTACATATTTTCATCATCAGATCAGTTTAGATTAATACATATAGGTATATAAGATTGATCAAACAATTAAACATTAACCTTTCTAAATCCACATTACTTTTTTTTTT
>PVJA010000809.1:126019-148477 GCA_004027025.1 Myocastor coypus | reverse complement strand
GGGAGGGGGAGCAGATGGGGAGTGGAGGGGGAATGGGGGGGAGCAGAGGAACAGCAGTGCCCCTTACCTGACAGAGCCTCAGTGACCCCAGGGCAGGACTGCATGGCTGCAGCCCTGGGCCACACACATGGATGGCTACGTTTAAGGAGCAGCTGAGTGGTGGGTAGGAGGCAGCCCCACCAGGCTCCTGCTGTTTCTGATGGCTCTGTTGTCCTCTTATGCACCTGTCTACCATGGCTCTTTCTTGGGGGCTCCTGGGGTGGAACCTGACACCTCCCAGTGGCTTTTGCAGAGCAGTCTGCAGCCCCCTGTAAGGGTCCACCACTCCCTGAGTCGCAGGGCGAGGGCTCAGGGTCGGTGGGGGCTGCAAAGCCAGTAGCTTTCTGGGTCGGAGAGAGGAGAGAGCGTGTTGTTCTGATGGGAGTCATGGGGCTGTGGGGGCTGAGACAGTGCCAGGAGTGTTCCGGGTGGAGGCCTGTGCGGGAGCAGGGCCAGGGCTTTGTGTCCCATCTAGCATTCAGTTTGGTGGAGACCACAGCTGGGATCAGAGGTGTGGTCTGCATTCTCCCCCTTGTGGGGCCTTCTGTGACTTTCTGGGACCACGGGTGTGTGTGTGTGTGTGTGTGTGTGTGTGTGTGTGCCCTGGTCACCCCCACGCATGGCGGCTATAATGTGTGCCTCTCAGCTGTTTTTTTTTTTTTTTTTTAAGAATTTTTTATTTTATTTTTCTTGTTTCAGAACTTTTGTTTGTTTATTTATTTTTATGGCTGGCTCAGCCTGCCCTGAGGGCAGGGCTGGCACAGCATGTGGTGCCGGGGGTCCAACCACGGTCCCTGCAGCCACTCAAGCTTTCCTAAGCAGGCGCTTTAGACCACTGATCCATCCTGCCGGGCCCCACTCAGCTGTTCTTTTGGGACAGGTGCTCTCAAAGCTGGTTACTGAGCAGTGCGTTAGGGTGGGTAGTGGCTTCCATGACATCCTCCAGGCTATCTGGTTTGTCCTCTGAGATGTAGGCTCTGAGCTGGGCGTGGTGTTGCACATGTGAAGTCCCAGCACTTCAGGAGGCTGAGGCAGGAGGGTGACCAGTTTAAGCTAAGCCTGGGCAGCTTAGTAGCCTAGAGGTGTTCTGGCTCAAGGGAAAAAAGCAAATAAAAATGTAATTGAAAGGGCTGGTGCTACAATGTGAAGGCCATGGGTTCGGTACCCCTGGACCATAGCAGGAGGGCTGCAGACCTGTGTCCCACAGCTTCATCCTGGCAAGGAGCTTTGGGTGTGGGCAACACCGGCTCGAGGGCTCCCTTGCAGACTGGAGCAGAGCGGTCTCCTGAGCCTCAGCTCCCTCAACCGTGAGCCGAAGTGCGTCCCAGCACCTCTAACGTTCATCTTGGCCATGGTTAAGCAGGATGTCTCACCGAGTGTGCTCTCAGTAACTCCTGCAGCTCCTGTGTGCTTTCCGGGATTAGGGACCAGCATGTTCTTCATCTCAGGAGGCAGAGGACAAGACGTGAGAAACTGGCCCATCCTTAGATAAGTAGCTGGCAAGAGAGCAGGAGCAAGTTTCTACCTTCAGCTGTCCCCCTGTCTCCCACTCCTGTGCCCTATCCATCTACTCCCAACCCTGCTAGCCTCATTTGTTACCCACCCACCCATCCATCTACCCACCTACCCATCCACTCTTCATCCATCTACCCACCCATCCACTGTTCATCCAGCCATCTACCCATCTACCCATCTACCCATCCACCCATCCACCCACCCACCCACCCACCTGTTGTTCATCCATCCACCCATCCAGCAAATGTTTATCAAATACCCACAGGTGCAAGGCATCATCACTGATGGTTCCTGGATGGAAAACTCAGGGTTCTGTGCTCAGGATCCCTGGCTCAGAGAGTCAGGGTGTGGAAATGGCCACAGGATACATGTGGAGTTACACGGGAAGAGGAGGGCTGCTTCCCAGTATAGGTGGAAGCAGGAGAGGAAAACCCTGGATGTCCTCTTGGCTGAGAGGCACTGTGTGTCCCCTGAAGGTTCCTGGTCTGGCAGCACTGCACTGCCAGCCTGGAAGTTATTGGAGATGCAAGCTCACAGCCTCCACCTCCTGTGTCAGGCGAGCTTGCTGTGTGACATCACTTCCGCTCCTCCCTCCTCACTGCACCCTTATCATAGCACCGTGCTAACTTCTGCAGTAGGGACCCTGTGCTCTACAGCTCCTGACATCTCGCTGCACAGCTCCACAGCCCAGGGCTGCAGGCTGCACCCAGGCTGGCCAAAGTACAGAGCAGCAGCTTTCACAGTCAACAAAACGCCACTCTGATGTCAGTGGTTTGAGTCCTTGGACACACTGTGTAGCCCAGGTTAACCTCAGACTCAAGGCTGTCCTCTTGCCTGGGCCTCCTGGGTGCTGGGATGACAGACACATGCCACCATGCTCACCAGAGGGTGGCCAAGGCTGTGCTGAGCTGTGCACATGCTGCCCAGTGGGCCAACACAAGTTTCCTCTGCCACCCTCCCAAGCATGGGTCTGCACTCCCAGCCTCCTCACCCTTCCCCCACTTCTCTTCCTCATCCTCCTTTCTTTTTTTTTTTTTTTTTTTTTTTTTTTTTTTTTTTTGTCTTTTTGAGACAGAGTCTCACTATGCAGTTCAGGCTGGCCTTGAGCTTACTTCTGTAGCCCAGGCTGGTCTCAATCTCACACCGATTCTCCTGTCTCAGCCTCCCAAGTGCTGGGATTACAGGCGTGAGCCACCACACCTGGCTTCATCCTCCTTTCAAGAGAGAGGACTCTCCTGCTTTCTTCTGTTTGCTACAGTTCTGTGACCACAGACAAGACACCTGCTCAGGCTGACACCTAAGAATCATGTGTTGAAAAGCACCCGAAAACCTGGGTGAGAAGTCAGGAGTGTTTTTCTGGTTGGCTTGCTTTTTATGTTTGCATTTTAGCAGCAAATTCGAGATTTAATCTGATTAATGATAATTTTGACATGTGGACAGACATCCATGCCCAGCTGGTTCTTATTCCTCACCAACTCAGTTTCATTTGGTGTTTCCCATGGCTTCTGGAGTCCAGCCCTTGTAACGCAGCTGAGGAACCCTCTTCCGTGACCAGTTGCATGCCAGCTACAGCGACTCAGGGTTTAGTAGACTCATGTGTGGGCAGAATCTCCCCCCTCTGGCCATCCTATGGTCACCTGGCGTGCTTGGGGTGAAGATCCCTGGTTCTGTGGGCCTAGGTGAATCCAACGAGTGAACCCCTTTCTGTGTCCTGGGGCACCTGTAGGATGAGCCTGGCAATGGCCCTCATCAGCCAGTTTACCAAATCTCCTACAGCTCCAGTTCTTGCCCAGCTCCCACTGTGGGCAGTGCCTTCTCAGAGCCCAGAATGTGGCTCAGTCTTTCACAGATGAACACATTTGCAAATGGAGAATGCTCTTCAAGACTGCCTTTTTAAAGCTTGCACCAGGCGGGGAGCTTCGGATTTGCAATTGATGCCCACCACCCAAGCTACAGGATTCTCTGAGGCTCCCTGCCTCCCCTGGGGCCTTGGAGACTCACAGACAGAGATAGGGACCTGTGTCTATCCCGCAGGACCCCAGAGGCTAACGCAGATCCTGGATGCCACAGGAAGGATCCTCTGGGAGTCTCCCAGGGTGCAGTGCTGTACGAGCTCAGGCTTTAGGCCTCTGGCCCTAGACCCAGGAGCTGAGGTGTGTGCCAGCCCTGCAGTGGCTGCATCCTGGGGTGGTTTCAGAGGCGCTGGCAGACAACACCTGCTGGCTCTTCTGAGGCCCCCACTTCACGGTGGAGGTTGGCGTGTGCCTGGACAGCGGCCTGTGCCATGCTGTGTCGGGCTCTGTGGTCATGCTCTGTGGCTTCTCTCTGAGGCCTTTTCTGTGGCCGTGGGGATTGAACCCAAGCCTTTTGCATGGAGCTACACCCACCTGGAGACTTTGACTTCTGTTTGTGGGGGCACTTGGAGGGAATAGGTGGGGCTTAAGGACACCCTGAGCACCCAGAGTGCATGGGGCATAGACTGACCTTTGATCAGGGCATGGAACCAGAGGTCACACAGAAGGGACAGTGCTCATATACGACAGCCTAGGAGGGGTGGGGCTTTGTGGAGTCCATGGGGGCCATGTCGCAGTGACTGGGGCCAGGTCCTGCCTGGGTCCCTTGCCGGCATCTCTGCCCATGGCCTGCAGTGCTCTGATGTCTAGTGTGATCTTAAGTTCCTTGTGGAAGACACTGTGCTGTCCCCACAGCTTGGGGTGGGTTAAGTGATCAGCAACCTCCAGGACCTTTGTATGGAGGCCCAGAAGTGGCCTTGAACATGCTTTGAAAAAGCGCCTCTCCCATAAATAGCAAACTTGGCAGGAAAGTTGGGTAAAGTCCCACGATTGCATAAAAACTAGTGTTCATTTTGCATAAAATGTCAAGCGGGTCTTTAAATAGCAGTCTCAGAAGCACACGCCATTTTATTATCCATTAAGTCATTTAGCACCCAGGATACAATTCTCCTGAGTTATGTTCCCCAGAGGGTTGCAGATATACAGCCTCTGTGCAGAATGGGCGGCTAGCCTGAGATGCCCGTGGGAGGAGTCCTGGGCGAGTGCTGGCTCCCTGTATCCGCAGGGTGCAGCTAGGGGAAGGCAGACATCAGAGAGGGAGAAGTCCGAGGGAGGCCTTGGGGGCTTGAGAACGCCGCAGGCTCACTGCCCTTCAGCTGAGCCTCTGTGTCATGCCATGGCCGATTCTCTGGTAACAATCCAGAACTGCATCCCCACGCCTGGTGGGACACTGCATGAGGCACATGCTCTCTGTCAAGGCTGGGGTTGGAGGAACAGAGGCTGCAGCCTGAGCTGTGGCCTGCGCTGGCTGGGGTCTTGAGGAGCTTCCACCCTAAGCATTGCGTAGCCCTGCCCTGCTTCCATGGCTCCTGGGCCCTGCTGCTGAGAGCAAGGGTACTGCTGAAGATTCTGAATGCCTTCTATGAGACTCCAACATCATGGGGAATCCCTGAATCCATGGGAGAAATCAGGACATGAAGGCCTTTACCAGGTGGGATAAAAAATTAGGTGAATTCTTTTGCTGAGTGCCACCCAGTGGACCGTGAAAACATGACACCATGTCCTCACCCCCATAGTGGCAGGATCTGGTACCCTATGATTTAAGGCTGTTCTCATGGTCAAACTATGCCGAGATGGAGAGGTGTTGAACATCTGGGCAGCCAGGACAGCGCAACTAAAGATCCTCAGGAAAGAGGACTCCAGAGCTGCTGCAGGAGGTAGCAAGGATGAGGGCAGAAGCACCTTCAAAGTAAGGGTGTGTGCGCTGAGGGGATTCGCAGCAGCATGTCTTTCTGTGTAATGACTGAAGAAAATTATACATTCACTGTAGTTTTGATCATGTCTCTTATATTAGTGGCCTACCCATGGGTCTCCCAAGAGCAGATCACACTGTATCCAGGGCCTTAAGAACTGCAGAGGTAGTCTTAGAGATGGTGGCAACAGAAAGTTCCAGTCCTCCTGGGGAAGTCTGGACCCCAATGGCATCCCCATGCAGTGTCCCTGTACAGTGTCATGGTACAGTGTGTCATGTACTGGGTCATGGTGCTGTGTGTAAGGACACTGACACTTGGGTCAATGAAAGGGTGACCGTGGGAACTGGCCTGTAGAGTGGTGGCTCATGGGAAGCTGGGCTAGTCTGCATCACCACCCTCCAAAGAGACCTAAATACCTCTTAGCACCCTCAGAGGAGAGGACAGTCTGTCAACACAGAAAATCTGCCTCCCTCCAAAACCTAGCCAGCATCATTTTGTTGTTGATGGCCCTGGGTCCTTTGTGGGTAGCACATGTGGCTGTCATGACCTGATCACCCTCTAATTTAGTGCGGTGATATGAGACAGAAGAATGCAAAGAACAAACACATTTAGAATGGAGAAAGTTCTCCATTACTGTGCTTCCCCCCAAATAAAACCCAGCTTGGGCTAGGGAGATAGCTCCCAGGCACAAGTGCCTACTGGGCAAGTGCAAGGTCGTGAGTTCAAACCCTGGTCCCACAAAAAAATAAATAAATAAATAAATAAAATAAATAAATAAAACCCAGCTGGCAACTTGAAAGCTCAGCATATCCTGGTTTACCTGCCTTACAGAGCAGTCACTGAGCAAGAGAACTGTGACAGCAGGTGACAGAAGAACAGGAAGATGGTGTTTCCAGGCCACATCCCAAGGACCACTTCTTTCAGCAGGTCCTGCCTTCTCTACCAGGCCTCACTTCTTCTATCAAGCCAACTCTTCCAAGGCCCTGCCCCTTCCATTAGGCCAACCCCTCCAAGGTCCCACCCCCACAAAGCCCCGCCCCTTCCATCAGGCCAACTGCTTCAAGGCCCTGCCCTCCCACAGGCCAACTGCTTCAAGGTCCCGTCCACCCAGAAGGTCCCGCCCCTTTCTGAGGCACCTCCTCTCCCACCAGGCCCTGGCCCCACCTCCTTCAAGGCCAGGTCTCCTAACAGCAGTCACCTCTGAGCCCAGGGTCCATCACTTTCCAAAATTTCTGTGAGTGTAGGAGGCTTTGGGGACATTTAGATATGAACTATAGCAGGTAGCATGCAGGAGGCTGGGACCATTTCCACAGCTCACAACAGGGCTTCCTATGCATATGATAAAATTATTCAGATTCTGTGTGCAGTAAACCAGTATTTAAAAACCAGAAAACTTGTAAAAGCCATGTCAAGTCTTCATCAGCAGTAGCCCAAGTGCTGCGAGGACCCGTGGACCCTGGGCGAGCATAGTGCTGCCCCATAGCCCAGAGCTGCAGGCCATGGAAGGCCTCAGGGCAGTGAGGGCTGGGCAAGTACCTGCCACCTGTGAGGGTGGCATTCCTTACAGAGTTCCGAAGGGGGCTGGCCATGGGCAGGAGAGGCATGGTCCCCAGACTCCATGTGTCACTCTGTGCCTCAGTGGAGGGAGAGATTGAATGCAAAGCATTCCATCATCCAGTAAGAAAAGGTGAGAAGGACACCGTGCAGTAGCAGTGTGAAGAGTGCTCCCCCTCACATTCATAGGAGCAGACATAGGGAGGTCTGGTAGATTTGGTGGCAGAATATATTTCTGTCTCCTGAAAATAAGTTAAGACTAACATAAAATGATTGTTCAGGGGGAAATGACTTCAGCGTGTGACGTGAACACACAGTCCAGGGTATGCTTAACTCCACCCACTACACTGACAAGGAAAAGCAGAGATATAGGCAACCAGGAATCCCTGAGGGTACACTGCTTCTCCTGTAGTGATGGAAGTATCAAATAAAATCAGGCGTCCTTTCTTGTCCACCAAGCTGCAAAGAAGGGCTCTGCTCATTCTCGAGCAGGGGGTGGGGGTGTGTGCCTGCCAGGCTGTGGGGAAAGGCTCCTCTGTGCCTCCCCAAGCAGCTGTTCCAGCTGCAGGTGGGGTGGGGCAGCACCTCCCCTTGCAGCATACTCTAAAGAGCGGATCAGAGCCAGGCGCAGTGGTGTGCACACCCAGGAGGGTGGCTGGAACACTGAGCTGGAGCCTCACCTGATGACTCTGGCTCAAAATGAAAACTAGAAAATGCAAAAGGGAAAAAGAAAAAAAAAAAAGAAAAAGAAAATGCAAAAGGGCCAATGATGCACCTGAGTGCAGAGATGCTGGGTTCCATTCCTAGTGCCACCAAAAGATTAAAAAATAGAACCAAAAATATGCAAGAATTTATACAGTACTCTGTGCGTAGTGTAATGTGTAATTACCCATTTATAATCATCAAGCATTAAGACCATACTAGATGTCCACCTTAAAGCCCCAACACCAGGGCTGATGCCCAAAGCTCTATACTGTCCAGCCCTGTGCAACTACAGTGCTGACCACTCGAGGTGTGAAAGGATGCACGCAGCGGACAGCTCAGCAGGAGCAGGCAGGGACCACAGAGGTGTAGGTGACGGATGGCAGCAGCCGCAGTCTGCTGGGGACACCACCCTGCCGCAGGGACCTGAGAAGCAGCAGCAGGAAGTGCAAGGAGGGCTGGGTAGTTTTGTTCCCATGCACACTCTGCCATGGATGCTGGCCATACCACGTCTTTGTTGACCTAGGGGGGATGATGGCCAGGAGGAACCAGCAGGCACTGGTGGGACTCCGCAGCTGCACTCTGACTTCTGGCCTACCCAGCCTCCTCCTGCCCTGAGCAGAGCACAGATTCTGAATAAATCCTCCTTCCTTGACTTGAATAAAGTAGGCTCCTCAGGGGTGGGCTAGAGTGGATCAGGGGACCTCTGGGACCTGGCCAAGGGAATCTTGGCTTCCTTCAGGGATGGCCATCCACAGGGGACACCAGGGCCCAACTCCTGTTGCCTGTGTGAATCTGGGGCTTTCTGGTGCTCTTGCTTATGCCTAGAGAACGGCTTCTCCCATGGGCCATTGGCATCTGGCTATACTTCAGGAAGGCCAGCCTTTTTGTTCGTCTTTTTAGCCTGAGGCTCACTATATATAATTCAGGGTGGCACCCTCCTGCCTCAGGCGCCCGAGTGCTGAGGTTGCAGGTGCACATCGTCTCCACGCCCCACTCCTGGATTTCCTATGCCCAGGTTGAGCCCTTGCTCAGTACCTGCCTTCCCCTGAGGACCTCATGGTCGCCTGTCTCTCCCTTGTGTCCCAGTGCCACCACCGATCAGGCAGCAGCACTATGTGCCTGAGTTCAGGGTGGGCGTTTCTGTTAACAAACAAATCTTTTAAAAGTGTGAAAAGGGAGGAGGGTTGGGTGAAGACTGGCGACAAAGACAAAGGGTGGCCCTCCAAGTGCGGCAGCCGTGGCAGGCAGCGGAGTGGCTCCTTCTGGAAGCCCGATGAATGGAGGCTCCCCCTCAGCAGTGACAGCCCAAAGTGTGAGAATGATAAACGGCTTTGGCCTTGATAATTTTTATTAAGCACTAAATGTCACATTTAACCTGCATTACTGAAAGCAATTACCCGAGTATCAACAGTCAAGCAGCGCCGGGTGCCTCGCCACGGACGCTTGTGGGCTCCATCTGGGAATAAGGATTTTCAATTAGGAGGCAAATAGCTGTGGAGGGGCCCGGCTCTCACAGTCCCAGAGGAGGCCAGGCAGAGGCTTCCCATGCGCGCCGGTGGTGTCAGCGACCATCCCCAGCCATCTGCCGCTGGAGCAGCCGCACTTTATCAAATCTCAATATTTACAGACGCTGATCATCTTGGGGGCCAGGATGGATCCCTGCCAGGCGGTGCTGGGAAGCTCATTTTAAGGTGTGTTGCGGGAGGCTAATTAATTTACAAGCACCTGTTTCCTTGCTGGTGCTGGCATGGCGGCAGATGAGCCGCAGCCAGGAGGGAGACTTTATCTTGCTAAATTGATTTCAATTTATTTTAATTTGCTGATGGCATAGTCCTGCTGGGTTCGATGTGCGCAGAGCCCAGGGGCCCTGGGGGCTCCTGTTCTTTTTGGAATGGCCCTGCCTCTGTCCAGGAGGACGTTGGCAAGGATGTGCATGCCATGGGTACTGGGGACCGGATCCCCAAGAGTGGCAGTCACTGTGTCTGGTCAGAGTTCAGGCAGGGTTGCTGTTACCAGCCTGGTGCCTGAACAAACAAATTCCAGCCAACAAGGGCACTTAGTCATGATATCCCCATAGGACACCTGCACTGTGTCCTAGCCGCTGTCCATGTGGTGCTCATATGAGCCAGGCTTCCTGGGCTTCTCCCTCAAGCTGGGTGCCTCTCTTGTTGTAGCCCTGCTCTACCAGTGTCCTGGGAGATTCTCTGGCCAAGCTCAGAAGTCAGAGGCCAGCTCAGCATGTCACTGTCACTATGTTTGTCACTAGGCAGTGTCCCCTGTGGGCCTCTAGACTATGTGCTGTCAGGGGCCCACAGGCCCACCTTGCAGAGGGACATGGTCTCTGTCACAGTTCCTGTCAGCCCATGTGGGTCCCCTCCAGTATGGCAAATGTCTTGCTACTCTGCAATTTTGACAACACCTGTGCTGTTGGGGAGAAACACTTAGCCCTGACCCTCAGAAGGCACTGCTTACTTGAAAGCCAGCGTGGGTCTTCTTTATTTTTGTGCTTCTGAGAAGGAACCCAGGCTTTGCACCGGGTCACGTCCCTAGCCCTGTTCATTCATTTGTCCATTCACTCATTCATTTGGTCCCAGCTGTTGGACTGAACCAGTGGCTTTGGTACAGCGATGCACCATAGCCTTTTGTTTTTATTTTAAGGTAGGGTCTCAGTAGTTAAGTTTTCTAGGCTGGGTTCAAGCTTGTAATCTTCCTGCCTCAGCCTCCCAGAGGGCTGGGGGTACAGTGATTCACCTGGCTGAGTACTTCAACTTTTTAGAGACACAGCTGAAGAACACCATTTGTCTACCTGTGGAACATGGTGGGGGACCTGGGAAGGGAGGGGGTGGAGGAGTGGCCGGGCCTGTCCTATGTGGATGAAGCTCCGCTCAGCTTTGTCTGGACAGGGCTAGTGTGGCCTCAGGGGCACTGTTCAGCATGAGAAGTGCTCATCCACAGTGAGCTCTGTCCCTGTGCTCCACTGTGAGCAGTGACAGTAGGGAAGGCTGCTGAGGTCATGACATCCGCTCTTAGCAGTGAAAACATGTCCAGCGCTTTGGGCCCCTGTGGGTGACTTTGGGCTTGTGGGTCCCTGCAGATCCTTAGCTGGTGTGCTGAGTTGTCACTGTACAGAAACCCACAGCACTAATGTCTGTAAGTGCTCAGCTGAGAAGTCTCCCTATCTTTATGTGCTCACACACTGCTTGCACTATGTAAGACCTTGTCTAAGTGGGTTTGATTGCAGAGACTAGTCAAATATTCTGCAAGGAATGAAAAGACTAAGAACCCATGGAGAATTCCTCAGGCATAGCAGGAGAAACTGACCTGCTAAGTGGCCAGGTGGTGTTGCCCTGTGGACACTGAGGGCCCCTGGGTTCCGTGAGGGAGTGCTATCCATGACACCATGCATTTGAAGACAAGCAAAGCTTGGCTAGCCGAGGCCTGGGGGACACCACTGTGGGGTGGAACAATTTGGACATGGGAGTGGGGGACACAAGGACCCTCAAGTCTGCCTGGCTCCAGAGCACTCACACTAGGATGAGTGAAGCTTGCTATCTGTGGGTGTGGACACACATGCGCACACACAGGAGTGCGCAAGTTGAGAGCAGGTGTGCCCATCGTGTGGCTGTGTCTGGGGCTGGCTGGGGTGCTGAACATATGTAAGGGTCATGGAGTGGGGGTCACTGTTTTCCATAAGGGGTTCAGAATTGCCCAGCACATAGATGAAGGGACTGCCCAGGATTGAGAGAAGACCCCTGTCTGGGCAGAGTCTGAGAACCCAGCCATCTCACCCCATCATAACACAGGGTGCACACCCAGCATGGAGAAGGGTGGCTTAGGACAGCGGTGGCCCAGCCCACAGGGAGTCAGTGGTACCCTCAGAACACCTCTGAGCTGCAGAAGGCCCCTTCCCCAGTGCTGTGGTCCAGTGCTGGCCACTGTCCACACCCTCTCTTGTGCCCATTCCATCTGCTATTTGGCCCGAGGAAGGAAGGGTGTCATGTCAAAGTGCCATGACATCACCCCCGGGGCTGGGTGGCCCCAGCCAGGTGCTGCATCTGGAGCCATCCCCCTACCAAGTCTGTGTAGCAGACAGCATGCACTCTGATGTGTAGAAGGGACAGGGGCCTCATCCACCTGAATTACCCCGAACTCTATCACGCTGGGGTCATGGCTCTCACACAAGTTCTTGGACCCAGACACCCAGACATTGCACCCCCCAGAGGCTGTGTGGCACCTGTCTCTGCTCCAGGTCCTGTGGTCGACCTGTCCTTGCTGGACTCGATTCTGAATGCAGCTGCAAGTACCCCTGGTGGGGGCTTAGTGACCCAAAGTCAGGCATTCACATAGGCCAGGAGAAATGTGCACATCACCAGGAGCAGCCACAAAATGCCATGCCCTGGAGCTCCCAGGAGGAGCAGGACATGCTGAGTGAGTCCCCTTGCTCTGGGTGCTGTGGGAATTGGCCCTCAGGAGCCAGTGGTGGTCAGCTCTGAGCCACCAATGGTGCCATGCCCAGTGTTGTGCTCCATCAAGCCCTCATATGTGACAACACATCGGTGTCACCAGTGTGGGGGATCTCCCATTTCACCTCTAGGGAATGGGGAGAGGATGCGAGCAGCATGTCCAGGAACCAGAGCTGAGGAGTGACCCTGCACCTGCCTCGCACAGGGAGTGGTGCAGGGACAGTTGCTGCCCGTATTGTGCTGGCTGTGGTGAGGGGCTTGGTCTGGAGGTGTTAAGGACCAGCAGCACCAACTGAGCAGAGTCCTGGCCTCTGGTCTGACCTGGATCTGAGCACTGTCTGTACTTACCTGCAGCAGCAGTTTATTCCAGCCCAAGTTCTGGGCAGAACCACAGCAATGGCTTCGGTATAAACAGACGTGGCCCCGAGCTGCTCAGAGTGAGTTGTGTGGGAAGGAAGTCGCCAGCGCAACAGCAGGCGGGCAGCAGGGAAGGCCCCTAGCAGGAGGGACTCGGGATTTCCATTTCAAGAACCGCCTGGGGTCCCACCAGACAGGGCTCATTAATTTAAGACAGTTGAACCTTGGAGAGTGGAGTTCACAATTCAATTACTGAGGGAGATAATCTTCCCCGGGGTGGTTTATTTAGCTCATGGCTTTTAATTAATTCTGCTCAGCCAGGGAGTGCTGCAGAGTGTGCCTGGCCTGCTCTCAGGGCTGCGGTCCTCATTTCGGGCCTTGCCATGCCGCTGCCCCTGGGTTCGCCAGTGGCACCTGCTGCAGAGCTGTGTCCTACCTCCAGAACCTGCAGCTGGTGATGTGTCCCCTCCCAACATCCTGGTGGCCACATCCGCTCTCAGGGTGTCAGGTCTGCTGCCGCAGCACTGGCCATTCCTGGGTACCCTCACACGTGTAGCACCTCCAGGACCACCTTTACTTCTTGGGGTCCCCGGACCTTGGTCCCACCCTCCTCCTCCAGTCTTGCAGAAGGGAGACATGGGTGCCCCGGCAGAGGGGTTAGGCTGAGAGCCAGCCAGGTCACAAGAGCTGGCCTCTCAGAAGCATTACAACACTGTCCCTACTCCCCCTCACACATATAGTGTAGAATAGTGAGGGCAACTTTCAGGAGAGGGGTGGACCTGGTGGGGGGTGGGAGTTGAGTGTCACGCCAGTAGAAGGAGCTGAGTCGGGCTCCTGAAGCAGTGCCAGGACTCTGGGACCTGATAGGGCTCTGTTCCCTCAGTACCCTCAGAGTGGACCTTTGGAGAGCTGGCATAGTCTCTGCCAGCCTCTTGCCCCATCCTTTTGGGAAATGGTACAGGAGCCAGGAGGCCAGGTACAGGGTGTGCCCCCTTCCAACTGGGTAGATGTCATCAGGCCTTTGGGGATGTACAGTCCTACCTGGGCCCACAAACCTGCAAGGCACTGTCTCAGAGGACCAGGACATTTGGGACTAGTGCATGGGGTGTTGTCAGGAGTGGAGACACCTTCGTGAGGGGCCCCAGACCAGTAGTGGTGGGTCCAGGAGCTGCCAGGCAGCATGCGGACTGGCCAACTGTCTTGGTGGCACCCACTCTCTGTGAGTAGCTGTGTGGGGGCAATTTTAGTCTTTTAGGAGAGTGAACTGGGGTTGTTAATGTCAGAGAGAGTGACATGCCTTGACTGATGAGCACGGTGGCCCTGCCATTTGGGAGGCCATGCAGCTCTGATCTGCCTGGCAGCGTGGTTCTGCAGCCACACAGAACTGCCAAGCCACCGTCCATGATGCAGAGCAAGGGCCCAGCAGTTGAGCACCCATTTGTGTCCCAGATTGTGCAGAAACCAGGCTCTGCTGCCTCAGTACGCACACACATGACACACGTGTGCAAAACAGGGACACGGCTTCTCACAGCTAGCTTGGAACTACTGCTTTGACTTTTTTGTGATAAAATATGTGCACAATGCAAGTGACCACTTCAACCCTGCCAGTGCCTGGTTCAGTTGCATTAGGTGCGCTCACGCTGAGCAACCAACCACCCACCCTCTCCACACTTTGAAGCTGGGAATCCACACCTCAAACACCCCCATGAGCCCTGGGCCCTGTGCTGCCTCTTGGTTCACAGAGGTCAGCAGCTCTCAGTCTTCCAGCAGGAACTGTGTGGCATCTGCCCTTGGGACGGGCCTGTTCCACCCTCTCACCCTGCAGCTGGGCTGGAAGCTGCTTCCTAGTGAGGCGGAGCCAAGCTCCCTGTGAGCCTGGATGTGTTTCCTTTTACATTTTAGCCCACTTGGCCTGGGTTGCATCTGTCCTTTGCCTGCCGCATGCTGGGGCACCAGCATCTGTTGTCCCAGCTTTGATTCTTTTGGGGGTAGGTATATGTTTTGCTTTTTACTGTGATGGAGGATCTTTTACTGGAAAGGGAAGGCCGATTTATGTTGTTTTAATTTGAAAAATGTTACAATACACCGTGTCGGCTGTTCTGTTCACTCTCTTGAGAACAGAGGTCAAGCTGAGCTTGTGGGGACCTTGAAGGACAGCTCGTGGATGCTGCTCCAGAGGGACAGTGGGATTGGCCCAGAGCCAAAGCAGACACCATCCTGACTGCTAGCGATCTGGATGTGAGGGACCCTAGGTGAGGACCACAGGGCGTCAGAGACCCACAAGGGCACAAGGAGTCTGGCTGGTGCTCTGGGGCCTCACATCTATTGTAGGTAATGCAGCCTCTGGTCTGATGCTGTTTCTTTGCAAAATTTGTGCTCTAGGCTTGCTGGAGCGAATCCTCTGGTGTCTTTCTCAGAGAAGATGTGGAGGTAAATTTCTGATTGCCTGTGTGTCTTGAGAGTGATTTTTAAGGTCTGTTTGGCTATTGATGTAAGGCATTGAATTGACCTATTACCCTGTAGCTGCCAACTGACTGTGATCATCCTATTTTCTTTCCAATGAGTGTGTTTGGGGTAGTGACAGGACAAAGTCCAGGCCAGTGGACCATCAGCAAGGTTTTCCCAAAGATTTTACATTTTTAAAATCCTGTCATGGGGACACACTCTCCCCTGTCCACTCAGGTTGTGCTGGGAAGCAAGGTCTGAAGTTTCCCAGCTGCTGCACTTTGGAGACAAAGCCCCACTGGCAAGTAGGTGATGAGAGAGGGGAGCCCACTGGGGTAACGAAGAGCTGCTCGGCCAGGAGGGAAGGGCAGCTGCTTGAGATCGCAGCTCTACTGGGTGTGGCCCGGGCAGCAGCCACGCTGACACAACCGACTTGGCTGAGAAACTGATGTTGCAATTTAGTTTTGATTGAAACTTAATTTAAATATGGAGTTGGGGTCAGTGGCTCCCCTCTGGGCAGTGGTCTCGTTGCCATGGCTCTGACCTTTGGGGTGTAGGTCAGGGTGGCTCAGCCCTGCTTCCTCTTCCGTTCCTGCCTTGGAACGGTGTCTCCAACCAGCCTCTCTCTACTCCTCCACCACCTGAGCCGCACTACTTTATTTTCTCTTGTGGAGAACTAAAGAGATGCATGGAACTCATTTAGGGTGATGGTCCCCCAGTGCTTAGTCCGCAGGTGCCCACCATCTGCTTCTTTCTGTCATCTTCTCTGGTGGCTGAGCACACTTGAGCATGTAGTCTTGTCATCTCTCCTTGCACCCCAGTTGCTCTCCAGCGCCTCGCCTTGCCCTGTGGTGTCAGCCTCCGTGTCCTCTGTGTGGTTTCTGCTGTCTCGGCTCCGTGGTGCATGGCCTGTGGCTGCCATGCTGATGACAATGGCAGTGCTTTCCTGCAATGTCCCAGCCTCTGGCACTCTCTGCCCACTGCTCAGCCCCTCACTCTCTCTCTCTCTCTCATAGTTCCTAGGCTTCCCCCAGCATGAGGCACTTTGCTCTCCCCTCGCTGCTGCATGTCACACTTCTGTAGGTATTGCAGCTCCATCTCCATGGTACTGGCCCTGGCCTCGCACTTCCTGTGTCCTGGCCACCTCTCTGGCTCTGCCCTGTCACTAGGGATGCCATCAGCCCTTCAGCAAGGTACCCAGTTCCCACAGGCCTGTTTCCTGCTCTTGCTGGCCACCAGCCCAGAGAACACATCATCCTGGCCCAGACCTGCATACCTGCTGCTGTACTAGCAAGAGGGTCCTTGTGTTTCCATCCATTCTGAGCAGCTGCCTGCTTGCCTGGCGTTTCTCACAGTATGTACCTTGTTCCTGGAGACGTGATGTCAATAACATCTCTACTTTTCTCCTTCTCAATTTTTTTTTTTTTTTTTTGAGACAAGCTCTCACTGTGAAGCCCAGACTGGCCTCTGCCATTCTCCTGCCTCAGCCTCGCAAGGGTGAGGATTATAGGTGTGTGCCACCACACATAGCTCTTGGAATATTTAATCAGTTCTACAGACCAGGTGGGATGCTAGTCCTTCTGGACACACCGTCCTTCTTGGAGGCCTGGCAGGTAGTCAGAAGTGGTGCATCTTGAAAAAGGCCTGGGTTTCAGCATGAGTAGCTGTGGACACACAGTGGCTTTGTGAGGCTTTGAGATTTGCATGGGAGGTGAGGGATATGAACCACAGAGGGAAACCATCACACAGATAGACAGACAGACAAGGAGGCTGGAGGTGTGGGCCAGGGAGGAGCTATGAGGACAGCAGCATCAGTACTCCCCACCCTGATGCTCTTTTTCCTTTAGGCCCTTTAAAGTAGGAACAAGAAAAAAATCTAAGAACAAAACACCTGTCATTTCCAAGATGTTATCTTAGGAGCAGAACACTGAAGAAAATAAGAGAAGGAGTTGATTTCTAACATGCAACACCACAGCCAACAGGTGGGAGCAAATCAAGTGGCACCTGTATCTTGTGCAGTCAGCCAGCTGAGGCAGGAATGTAGGAAAGGTTTCACTCCTGAAGGGTTTTGGACCAATTCTTATCCGAGTCTAAGAGAAGAACCTGTAATGATTGTGTTTTGTGTTTTCATGAACTTGGAGCATAAAATCAAGGCCAGCTTGAAACTTACTCCTTAGTATTTGATAGAAAAGCATCACACTGAGCCTAAGATTTATAACTTAAAACTGCTGTGTATGTGATCATTATAAGATAGAGCTCACCAGTAAAACACAGATGTGCTATTGTGGTTTAGATCTCAATGTCCCCCAGTACCTGGTGTGCCCATAGGTGGGCCTTTTAGAAGGAGACTGGATTCAGGGCTGAGCTGACTCCTGTCAGGAGGCATGGTCTGGCTGGAAGAGGTGTGGCCTTGTGGGAGGGGGTAGAGTCTGTGGAGAGTGGTCCTTAGGGTGGGGCCTGGAAGCACCCTCTCTTTCCTGGCTCCTCCCTTCTCTCAGCTTCCTGTTCCCCATACTCTCAGCAGCTCTCTCTGCCAGGTCCTTCTTCCTACCTTGGAGCTGACCCGTCACAGGCTGAGACGTTTGCAAGCCACAGTACATCTCTTCTGTAAGTTGTGCTTGTCAATGTTTTGTCCCAACAATGAAGAGAGTAACTAAGACACAGACACTGAACTCAGAAGTCTAGGTGAGGAGATGGGAGGCAGGCAGGATGTTTTCTGGGTGCAGAGATACCTGTTGGCCTAAAGCTCAGGAGAGGCTGGGGTCCAGCCCAGCTCTTTGTGCAGTGCCCAGCAGAGGCAGAGCACACAGTGCGAGGCCTCGTGTAAGCCAAGCTCAGGCCGGGACAGCATGATCACAGCTTGTAGTGCCTCTGCACTTGCTTAGCCTCCAAGGCCTAGCTTAGAACATTGTCACGTTTTTGTAGCGAGAAGGAACACTGGTGGCCCAGTCCTCTCTTTGGCTGGGGCAGGCAGTCTATGTGGACTTTGCCTGTGTTTCTGCTGCTGCACACTGAGGTGGGCAGAGACGTGTGTGGCTCCCTATGTGGGAGCACTGTGTCCTGGAGCCTGACACTGTGTCACCTATGTGACTTCTGGGCTCCATGTGTCACAGGAGGAATGTGTGGCTGTCACCATGTCAGCTTCTCAGCAAACCACAGAGCCAATAGGCACTAACAAGGCAGGATGAAAGCTAGAAAAGCAATTTCAGTAGGTAGCATCCGAAGGAATAGAACTATCAGAAGGCTTTTGGGAGATGTTGAAGATTGCTCTGAATTGTTTAAATGCAATACATAGCTCTAGAAACAAGGCGCATGCCTGGAGGCAGCTTTGTTCCCCTCAGCTGCGGAGTGTCCCTGTGCCATCAAAACTTATTCTCAGCGATTGCCTTTTTAGAGATGAAGCGAGATCTCTAGGTGATATTGTTGGAGAAACATCTTTCCATTTCACATGGCAAACACAGAGCTTGCTGGTGAATAACATCTGCTAAAAGAATAAAAAACACTGCTCTCCAAGCGGCAAGGAGAGGAGCTTCCTGAGGCCAGCAGGATGGGAGTTGTGTGGGACTGGCTGGCTCGGCTTCTTTCCCGTGTTTCCTCAGCCTGGTTCCAAACTCCCAGCACCAGGTCGAGATCAGAATGATGACTGAAAAATCCATTTCCTGCCTGCCCTGTGCTGTCAGTCTACAGATGCCACACTTTACTACTTTGAGAGGCTCTTTACAATTGCCAAGTACATGGCACCGCCCATAACCTGGCCACAGTGAGGCATGAGAAGGGTATATGGCCTAGCTTCCCTCCACAGACCCCAGCCTATGGCAGGCTATGTGAAGGGCATAGCAGCCAACACTGCTAGCCACATGGGCAGTGGCTCCTTGGCAAGTGAGCCTTCCTCAGGGTCCATTTCCCAGGCCCTGGTGGTCATCACAGTGGGCCAGGGTGGGAAGTGCCATGGCTGTGAGGTGGCACGAAGCCACAGGCTGCTCCTGGTACCCTCAGGGACTGTGGGCATGTGTTGAAGAGGAGAGGGTTACGTTGTACTCCTGAAACATAAGGTGAAGACAGTCCTGTGGCATGCTGGGGAGAATGGTTAACCACCAGAAGTGCATCCCAGACTCCTGGGATTGGCTGAACTGTGCCTCAGCAGAACTCTGTGTGTGTGTGTGTGTGTGTGTGTGTGTGTGTGTGTGTGTGTGTGTGTGTGGTTCTTCCCTCATCAAAGATGGCTCTGTGTGGGGCAACTTCCTTCACAAAAGATGGATCAATGTAATTACTTTCCTGATCAAAGATAGCCAAGGAGCCACTGCCCTTATCAAAGATGGTTTGCTTACAAATCACTTCTGACCTTCTGTGTCTGCTGTGCTTCTTGCCAGACTGGAGTGTTGCATGTTGACTGACCTGTGCCACCTTCCTTGTGCCCCTAGACCTGCTGTGATCCCTGGTGTCTGCATGGGGTGCCTCCTTGCAGGTCTTGCACTCCATGGAACTCCTCACCACATTGATTTCTGCCCAAACCACCCACCTTCTGGCTTGCTTCTGTCCACGGTGGGTGTCCCTGGATGCCAACATTGCCCAGCTACTGTGCAGGGTAGGTGCTCTGTAGACACTTGTCTTGAGGAGATGGTGTATAGGGTTATTCTCCCAGGGGAATTGCAGGAACCTGGCCTCCCTTGCTCATTCCCTCTGCAGACCCTGAAGGAAGCCCTTGGCCCTCTCATAGGTGTGTGGGAAGCTGGGTAAGGGCCACTTGCCCCTGACTCTGCCCTGGGTGGGGCCCTCACTGCAGGAGGCCCCGGTAGTGTCCTCACTGCACTCAAGGTTTTAGAGGAGTGGATGATGGTTGTCACCATGATCTCCACCGTGAATCGTGCTCCTGAGGTGGGGACACCGGATGGGCACTCTCTTCCCTGAGTGACAGGGTCTCTGTGGAAAGATGCCTTTGTCTGCTGAGAAGGCTGCACACACTGTAGAGGCCCCGGCAGGTGCCTGCGCCCCAGGAACACGTGTACTGTGGCGTATCATGTAGTGCTACGCTGCGGGGAATAGTCATGAATAGCAAGACACACAATGGTGTGCGTTGTTGATGTTTGTTAAAATAAAGATATTCAATTTATAATAAAGGGGATTAGAAGCCTAATTCATGACTATGTTAATATTTGTCTGCAAGTACACAGATAAATGCTAACGCACCTTATCACGTCCAACACCTGTGCGTACAAGTTCCTCCGCCCAGATCTCTGTGGGATTGTATGTTTTACAGAGCTTAAACTTTCATTTCCCAAAATAATGATATCATTCATTTACAGATATAGATAGGCGCCGCGCTCCAGCTCTGTCCTGACGCCGCATTGTGGCTCAGCTGCGGAAAGTGGATTAATTATGGCAGTGATTCGCTACTCCACCCCGCGGAGGAGCCAGCCACGAGAGCAGGGCCAGGAGCCACCCACTCCCCCCTCCCGCCCGATTGCTGAGGGAGGCGGCTGGGGCCTCAGGAGCCCAGCCCAGTTTTTGAAAGTCCCAGGAAACCTGCTGTTTAAAAGATATCTGTGCCCCACGGGACCCTAAAGCCCTGCCTGGACTAAGGCTGGGGGCGGGGTCGCCTCGTTCAAGACACCAAGTCCTGAGTTGAGCAGAGCAGATGACGAGGAAGAAGTGTTGTTACCAGGATGCTGAAGTGGGTATCACCACTCAGGGACGTGGGGCCCAGGCAGGGCGAGGTCTAGCGGTGGAGACGCTGGGTAGCCACTGGGCGAGACCTACTGGGAAGCAATGCTGGTGCTTTTGGAGGCACAGCCCCTGACACCCAGGCGCAAACCCAGTGGCAGCTGTGGGCGCTTTTGGGTCTGCCCCGCCATGCTGTGTGCCTCTTGCCAGCCCGTCCAGCGCCTGCCCAGCCAGGACCCACGCTGCCCTATGTGCTGGCGTTGTCTTGTCTCCCCTCCAGGACAGCGCTGCCTGGGTGGGGGCAGGGAGCCCGCTTCCTCCTGCAGCCATCTCTGTCTCTTTGTTGATCCTGTCTACCCTATCTGGGCTCCCTGTCACTGAGGCCTGCCTATGTCCCCCTTCGTGACCCCTGCCCTCTCCTGCCTGGGCTCTGCCTGATGGTGCTGCCTCCTCAGCAGGCCCCAGTCCCTTGGACATGGACCAGGCTGCCAGTTATTGGTGACAATGCTCCACAGATCTGAGTGACTTCTAATCCAGCCTGGTCTGTGGTAGCATAGCCTCCCGGCCATGAGGGAGATGCCTGTGGAATCTACTGAGATGAGGCCACAGGTTACACTTCGGCTTCCGTGATACTGGCATCCCAAGTGGCTGGTGGCTCCTGCAAAACACTGGTGGCTGAGGTGGCCCCAAGGCCTACATTTGAGGCCCAGGCTCCTTCCTCACTAATGATCCTGTTGTGAAATAGAATCAGTGCCTGGGGCTGTCCTACCTCTGAGCTTTCTTTTTTTTTTTTTTTTTTAAATTAATTTTTTTTTTCTTGTTTCAGAACCTCTGTTTGTTTATTCACTCATTTTTTTTTTTATGGCCGGCTTAGCCCACCCCGAGGGCAGGGCTGGCACAGCATGTGATGCCGGGGATCAAACTGCGGTCCCTGAAGCTGCCCAAGCTTTCCTAAGCAGGCGCTTTAGACCACTGAGCCATCCTGACGGGCCCCAATAAAGTTTTGCTGTGCAGTTCAGGCTGGCCTTGAGCTCACTCTGCAGCCCAGGCTGCCCTGGAGCTAGCAGTGATCTTCTTGCCTCAGCCTCCTGAGTGCTGGGGCTATAGGGGTGTGTCACCACACCTAGTTCATTTTTCTGTCTTGACTTTACAGATAGGTAAAGGTCTATTTATTCCTATTTTAGATAGAAGAATGTCAACTTGGCTTCTCCATTTGAAAAGGGTATATTTGACTCTAGGTAGAGAAAGGCAGTGTCCTGGGTGTGAGGTGCATGACTGCAGTCCCCACACTCTGGGAGGCTGAGGCACAGGAGGATCCAAAGTTCAGGACCTTTTTGGGTGGCTTACAGACTTAGCAAGACCCGTCATCTCAGAATACAAATGACAATGGCTGAGGAGTGGTGCACTCTGGGGACCTGGAGCCCAACCTCTGCTCCACAAAACAAAGGAAGAAACTTTTCAACTGCCAAGGGGTAAAATCCTAAGTAAATTATTTTATTTTATTTTTTTTTCTTGTTTCAGACCTTTGTTTGTTTATTCACTCATTTTTATGACCGGCTCAACCCGCCCCAAGGGCGGGGCTGGCGCAGCACGTGGCACCGGGGATCGAACCTCAGTCCCTGAAGCCGCCCAAGCAGGCGCTTTAGGCCACTGAGCCATCCCGCCGGCCCAATCCTAAGTAAATTAAATGGTAAGATCTCTGTGGAAGCCGGGCGTGGTGGCACACGTCTATAATCCCAGCACTCGGGAGGCTGAGGCAGGAGGATTGGTGCAAGTTTGAGACCAGCCTGGGCTACAAAAGTGAGCTTAAGGCCAGCCTGAATTGTGCAGTGAGACCCTGTCTCAAAAAGGCAAAAAAACTGTAGAATGTAGGGAGCAGGGTGCAGTGGGCGGGTGGCCAGTCCCTGGAGACTATTTCTTTTTTTTTTTTGTAATTCTTTTTTTTTTTTTTTT